>APFE031194698.1:76127-88352 GCA_000404065.3 Pinus taeda | reverse complement strand
CTGACCTTCCTAGCCTTTTACAATGCCAAAATTATAGTGAACTCGGGAGGCTTCTCTCCAAGCTTTTTGAGCATAGGAATAAAACCTTAAATCAAAATAAATAATTTGTCTTTTTAGGTCCAATAGATCATTATTTGGTCTCAGCGGACGTTAACCATCATCATCATTATCATCATCATATACACTAATTCTTCTACTAGCTGCCGAGAGGGATCAAATCTGGGGATCAAATTCCGTTTTACTCTAAAAGAAGTTTGCACCTTACGAGATTGGGTCTCTCTTGGTGCTTGGTAGATCCAGAGTTAAGATTGATATATGTTGGTTATATTTTAATGTAAGAGAGTGATGATCATAATTTCATTAAAGTCCACAATTAAAACTAAGAAGATGTTATTATACTTGTAGAAGGGAGGTTATATATTTTTTTTTTTTGGTCAAAAAGCTTTGATTGTCAATTAGTTTTGAATTGTTTAAACATATTCTATGAAGTTTATTAAAGTTTTGAAAAAAATAAATATTAAACTGAATATTTTGAAAATTAGAAAATATTTTTTAGTCTTAAAAAAAATATATATCTTATTGGTTGATAGTTATTTTTATCTTGTTTTAAATTGAATTGTAAGATCTAAAAATTATATTAAAAAATAAAGAATCTAAAAAATAGAATCATCAAGTGTCATATTTGCACAACAGAATGCCATGTGGATAACTACCTTGTATTTTTTTGCCATAAATTTTGGATGCAGTTGCATTATTTATGCCATGATCTTTAGATACTTTCATATTTTTCATTGTTAAGCTTCATAGGAAACAACCAAAAACTAAAATCCTTGAAAATAACTCATATTCACCTAAATAACATATTTATCAATTAGTGCCCATTATAATTTAAGAAAATATTTACGTTAAAAATGGATAGGAAAAAGATGTAAATAAATACACTTACCAAGGGTTGTTATTATCCACAATTATTTATGTTTTCTTCAACAACAAAAACTCAAATGTGCGGAGCAAAAATGTAAATGTGTAGACTTTTTAGTAGTTACTATCCACCAAAATTTATGAAGTCTTTGCCCCTTAGTAGGAATTTTTTTTTTTCTTTCGGTTCATATATTTGATAAATAAAACACGATCCTTTAAAACTAAATATATTAACAAATTTTAATATTTCAATCATTATTTTTCAAATCATAAATAAAACTATTTCACTATACCTCAATATAAATATAATAAAATTGAAATCAATAATTTAAATAACAAAAGTTGAAACCTTAAAAATATATCAATTAATCAAATATATTACCTCATTCAAAATTGGAGAGAGAGCTTAAAAATTATTATGATTCAAATCTAACTTTAGTTCTCTAACATGCTTTTAATTATTGGAATTATGATATTTGAATAATGATTTTAATGAAAAAAACCCTTCTATCTTATATGGTGCATGAATATTTAATAAATGAAAATAAATATTAGAGGATCAAGTCAATACAAGGAAAATGATCGAATGTAGTGCATTGTCCAAATTGTTTAGCTTATTAGAACTGGTCTTCCCTCCTAACGTTTCCAAGATTCATCATCGATTGAACAAAATTGGAGTAAAAAGCCTTCCTTGAAACATGGGCAATCATCCTTTCCAAGTTTTTCTTCTCAATATTCAACATGTGTGTTTCTTCGCAGCATTATATTTACTTTCATTATTAATAATCTCCCACTATATTCATTATTGAAACCATTTATCTAAACCCCACAACCAAGATATTTGTTGCAAAATGATTTACAAATACATTAAAATTATTATAAAATAAAATATATTACAAAATTATGTATTATTTAAATATTTTAAACTGTATAACAAAACTTCATTCAATTAAACTGCGGAATATTATACAGTTAAATTTGTATAAAGGACAAATACTAAATAATGTTGCATATTATTTAAAATGTCAACTACATTACCCGACAAAATGTCATTTAACTAAACTGCAAACTGCTCTCTTTCCTTAATTTTTTATGCGCTAGATTTGACGTGAAGGACAGCATAGTTTGAATGAACATCGATATTTCCACGTTGGTTGTAACTAAACGGTTTGGTCAAAACTCTCAAATAAAATCACTTTAGGTGAAAAAAAGTGTCAATGGATGATATTAATGATCATTATTATAATTTATTACATAAATTTTAATTTATCATATTTTTAAAATTTTAACTTATTTAAAAAGTAATTGATTTTAAATAATCCTAAATTAAAATTAGAATTTATTATAAGTATTTGAATTCTTAATTTAACTTAAAAAGATATTTTAAATTTTAAAATTGAACATAAAATTTAATTAATAAAATTTAAACTAATATATTTTTAAAATGTTTTTAGGTTTAGTTTTAATATTACAATAAAATGTTAGAAATTTGAGAGGATGGGAGATTCCACACAATACCAATCACATTGTGATCTTATTTATCTCATAGACATTACATATATAAGAATACATGATATTTCTAGATTTGAGAATAGTGGATCTGGATTACTAAAAATAGCTAGTGCGATTATTAACTTAGGAGTTTACACAATTACAACTCACCACAACTTGGAAGTCATTGAAGCCAAGCTTGGAATTTGACATCCCACAGGACGTATTTTGGATTTCAAAATGACAGTTGTTGAAAATGTTTCACAGTCAAATTTGTTGTGTGTTATAATAAGTAAATTGTCAAAATGACTTCCAATTTCAATGTTAAACCGTCAAAATCTCTAATAACTTAAGCACAAGTAAAGATAGTCTACACTAGAATATTATGAATATTATAATACCTTATTCAACTATACGTACAAATTATAGTACATTACATTAACTTTATGATAGTACATTTCATTAACTTTATGTCAATAGATTGGTGAGAACTTTAACATTGTATTTGTGTCCCTATTTATTAAGATACCAAGACCCTATGAATGGAAGATGGTTGGTATACGTCTGTAATTAGTATTATTTTTTGCTTTCTCTTATCAAATTCTCATTCTAAACTTTTGGGGTTCACGAGCTTGTTTAGTTATCATCAACAAATATTGGGTTTCCATTAGATTTGGAATGTGCACGGAAATAGTAAGTTCACAGTTTCATCCTTCTATGCATCCTTGCCTCCTTACGCAGGAATGGGCTGCTGAAGAAATCTTATGAGCTCTAGGTGCTTGCGATGCTAAAGTGGGACTTCTAATTTTCTCCTCAACACAGAAGTTATAAGAATTCACCAATCCCATGTGTGTTCAATGAGTATATTCCCTAACTATTAGATTTCTATTCTGCATAATTCTTTGGAATGTTTGACTTCCCTTTTACTCGATAGACTATTAATGTGTATTTTCCTAAACTGAATGTTTGAATTCTCTCATTATTATTTCTCATTCTCTATTTACATAATGTAATGAAAGAATTTTAGGGACTTGTAAAGCTTTAGATTGATCATACTTCAGAACTGAAATAAACATTTGACAATTGATAATTATGTAGTCATTGGGTTAAGTTCCAACGATTTTCGAAGAAGGCTTTCCTTATCCTAAAACTCGAGGTTTTCCTTACCCTAAAACTCGAATAGACTTATAATGGAGTTTCAAAGCAATAGAAATTGATAATTCCTTTGTATCCATTTATTTAATTTTTCCAATGTGTGTGCATGGGGAATATTCATTACACTCAAAGTTTGTGAAAACGAGGTATTTTTCTTAACTAAGCAGAGGTTGTAGTTTTTTGTTAGTAGAGGTTGCAGTTTTTAGTTCGCATCCTGCACTCTATGAAACAGCTAGGAAAGTGGTTGTCTAATTAGGGAGGTTGACATTTCTAAATTTACTTAGAACGTAAAATGAAGGACATCAAAAATGTGAAAACGTTATGAAAATTTTGTTTAACGGGAAAAAAGGATTTGAAATTCCAGGCTTCATTGAAGCATTACCTCGAATACCCTCCTTTAATGATTACATTACAAATATAGAAACATACATTACAACAATAAATGAATATATGTCACATTTGTCTAATATGGTCATCACTAACACTCATATCCACTATGAAATCTCATTGTTTCTTCTATTTTCTTCACCACACTTTCGAGCTCCCCACTTGATCCATTTAAGACAACCACTTCGAACCGTTTCTTCTCTTTTCTTCACCACACTTTCGAGCTTCCCACTTGATCCATTTAAGACATAACCACTTCAAACCATTGTTGATGTATTTTGTAGAATGCATGCTCTCAACCTCCCAAAGTGCAATGGCTCAGTCTCAATACGAAACCATCCTATGGAACTACCACCATATGTTGAATATATGGCACTCTAATATATTCACTAGTTATCTAGGATAGCATTATGGGTAAAAAATTTCTTGAGCAAACAATTCTACAACTTGACATTGTATAAATAACTTGTATTGACACTCTTAGAGCATTACATATCACACCAATTTAACCCTTTTAAGAACTACTTGTGACTAATGCTTCCCAAGTAAGACAAGTCACATTAATCTATTTAATAATTAGTTTTCTCTTTGTGATTTTGTTTCATTTGAATTTCACACTACACTAAAATAATATCACACTAGAACATAACAAAACAACACGATAAAAATTTCTACCTATATTTTTTTTTTTTTTTTTCAAATAAATAATATAACAACACCACAATTTAAAGGAGATTTTCACATGAGCGAAGCTAAATATGGAGTTGACCCTCGAAACCTCTACATCATTGCATTTGGTAGCTACTTGATTTCAATGTGATAAGTGAAATCCACCCGTTTCAACTTTTCTTAAATCAGGACTCCATCAATTTGTTATACCCAAATCCTTCCACAAGTAAAAAATGATTTAATAAATTAAATGGCCTGACTTTAAAAAGGGCGAAGAAAATCAACTTCCAAAAGGAAAAAAAAAAAATTACTTAAACTTCCCAAAAAAAAATGAACTTCTAAATTACTTGAGTTTGCAAAACTCAATAGGAAGTGCTCACGGCAGGTGTGAGCTCACGATGCCTGGTGTCACACCCCTAGGCCGGTTGTAGTCTATCATTCGCTCTTGGCGAGGTGCGGCACCATTGAACACTTTCTTTTCACCAATACTTATGTTCGTGGACTACGCCTAACCACTTATCCTACTTATTTTGTGTTTCGCAATCAAGTAATTATTATGTTTCCTTTATACCAATGAACACCCATACACATTCACTATCATCAGCAATTATACAAGAGAACACAATTGCACAGTATAAAGGGAGGGGCAACTCCCTGAACAATGATTCTGTCCAATAATATATTATACAATCTTTCAATATTACAAAGCTTTACAAGTATACTTGGGAAACACCAAGTTTCATACTTAGCCAATTTTACAACTTCATCATACCTCCTTGTGATAACCAAGATCCTTTGCCCAAGTCAGGCGGGCACGCCCTCACATGAGTTGCCTTCCGCACTTCACAACTAAACATTGTTTTGTGTACAACGGGCGGATGACTTCACCAAGTCACCAAGACACACTCTTCACACCCAACTTCACCAATGTTCTACCGTTTACAATTTTTCACCAGTGGGTGACTCCACCAAGTTTCCACTATTTACCAACCGGTGGGTACTCCTACCCGCACCCTCACCCAAGACCAAGACAATGGGTTATCTCCATGTGGCCTTGCCCAAGAGTGGGCGCATCACCGTGTTGCGCCTTCCCTTCTATTGTTGCGGCTACACTTAAATCTGCACACTTCTCCTTCGTTTGGATGATGAGAAAAGTTCGTTGATGTCCAAATGAATCTCCAACAACGCCAATATATATGATGCACACACAGTTAACCAACTCCATGGCTAACCTGCGTTATATTTGCATCGATTCCCTTTCCCTTGGTTCTCCATACGATCGGCTTCATCCGCCAATGCGCTCAACCAATTTTCGTCACCGTCATCTTACTACATGAACGCCCCATGTTGTTCATCATATAAACATGTTCGCTCATCCTCCTTTCATGCGTATTATAACATATCCTCATCACACATTGTCAAGGACTCACACTTCACACTTTTTCCCCAACCTTCATTCATCGCCGAACTTGGTTGCACATCAGGTGGGCGTGCCTAGGAACTGCAGGTCCTTACATCCTCCTCCACCTGAAATCATTGTCATCCTCGACAACATACCATCCTGGTAGCCATCCACCAAGATCAACATCAACAATTGTCTCATCCTTGGTCCATGATGTCAGCTCCTCCACATACTGCAAACATCCCTGCAACATATGTAGAACTCCCATCTCCATCATGTGTCATCCCATCCTGTGAACTGTCCTCCTTGCCTGCCTGATGCCAACATCTCTTCTTCGAACACCACCTCAGATCAGCCTGATGTCAACATACCTCTGTACACTTCCAGACCCCATGTTTGAACTAGTTGGGTAGCTAATCCAACTTTCATGCTCAAGCCATGAGAGTGAATATCCTTATGCCTTCACTAGTCTACCTCGGATTCTACCACATCCTGGACTCACCAAGAATCTCACCCATGCTCAGGTCCATGGAAATTCCATCCCATCTTGCAACATGTCATGATGCTTGATGCCAAACCATCCCTACAACATTTGTCATATCTGCTCAACCTATTTCAAGGACTCACTGCCATGAGCAGCTAATAATGAGCCCCATATTCTATGTCATCTAAGAAGATGTAGAGGGAGTAGAGCTTGAAGGCTCACCCTCACTAATCATCTCAATCCATCTGTCAGGATTCTCTATCTCCATCCTCTGTAGATAAGTGACCCGATTCTCCTCCCGGACATTCGGCCTCACATATGCCTCATCATCATCATCATCCTCAACCACTTCTAGCGTTCTTAACAAATCCAAGATACTATCAGAAAGTGTCTTGATGACCAATGACTGCTCGGTAAGCTTTGTCTCAACACTAAACGACCGCTTACTCATGTCTTCCATGCGCTTCTCACCCTCCATTTGCATCACTGCCAACTTACAACCAAGCTTTGTCACACCAATGGGTACATCTTCCCTTCCATCGTAAATGTACAACTTCTTCAAATGTGGAACAATCATAGCATCAAATGATTTCAAGAATTCCATCCCCAGCACAACTTCATAGTCATCAATCCGCACTATAATGAAGTTGACTTTCCTAGTCCACTCACCTAGTGTTGTGTCCACTCTTTCAACTACACCAAGAACACAATCAGGAGGAGAATTCATTGTCTTCATTTGTGCCTTCACTGGTACAAACTTTAGCCCAATCCTTCTTGCAATATCTTCACTCATGAATTTGTGAGTAGCCCCACTATCCACCATAGTGAGTATATCAGCACTCCCAATCTTCATCTAAGCATACTCCAAAATGTTCCTCTTAGGATCCCTCTGAGAGATCACCTCTATAGCAGTAGCAGCACCAAGTATCTACATCATCCCCACAAAAGCTTCTTCATTCTTCATATTAGACTATGCAATAGCAGCCACCTTCGGTCTAGAAGGATATTTCTTCATCGTATGTGGTTCAGCACATATCCAACACTTCAAAGCTTTCTTCGTCTTCAACTTATCATCCGATTTCGAAGCATCATTCTTCTTCTTCTCTTTTGGCTTATCGGACTTCTTCTTCCTATCATCGGAAGTCTCATCATAATGCTCCACCAACCTGTCCACAACAACAAAATCTTCCTCAAGTGTCTTAATCTTCTGCCTCTTCACTTCATTGTATTCCTAAGGCTTCAATCCAATAATGAAGATGAACACCTTGCCCCTCTACGCCATGTCAAGAAGTTCCAGAACCACACTTGCAAACTCCCGTTGATATGTCTGTAGGCTCCTTGTCTACTTTATGAACTTTATCTTCATCCTTGCTTCCCACATTTCATCCTGAGGACAGAAATGGGTCTGCAAAGCCTTCTTCATCTTGTCCCACAAAGTTATGTCACCAACACTGCCATTGGCAATCTGATCCATCCTCCTTCACCACCACATCTTAGTATCCTTCGTCAAAAACTGAGCAGCTACCTTCACCTTCGTCTCATCATCAGATAGACCCAATCATTCCAAGTATTGCTCCATGTCCCATAGAAAGTTTCCAAGAGTCTTCGCACTCCTTGTATCATCATAAGATTCTGGTTCTTTGACTTTCACATGAGGCACTCCTCCACTTGAGTTATACCTCACGGATTTCTTCAACACCGCGATCTCATCTTTGGCTTCATCAAGAGATTTCTACAAGTTCACGATCTCTGCCAGACCTTGATCTGTTGCCTCTTCAATCTCCTTGACCTTCACTTGAAGTTGTGTACACATAATATCAGTGTACTCGTGTTGAGTCTAGAGTTCATCGAGCTCTTCCCTCATCTTCGAATTGGCCTCTTAATCTTTCTCGACCAAGTCCATCTTCTTAGTCTAGTAAGCCTCTAAGTCCTCCATCCTTCCTAACACCTTTTCAATGAATTCCATAGTGACATCCTTCGCACCATGAATAGACCCAACCTAAGATTCACCTGCCATTGCTAACAACTTCCTTCTTCTTTGTGATCTAGTTTCAACCATCCAACAGCTTCACCAAGTTGCCTGCAACCATGAACCAACTCTTGTTCCACTTGTATGTGAAACATCGCCCTTCACCTGCAAGTACCTGCTTCACCGCCACCAACTATCAAGCTTCTTCAACCTTGAATCAGCTTCAATATCACCTGTCAAGTGCTTACACACTTACTTCACCCAACTTCCTGCAAGACTTTTCCAAGTCTTCAAACTAGCTCTGATACCACCTATCACGCCCCCAGGTCAATGGTAGTATTTCAACCACTCTTGGCGAGGTGTGGCACCACTAAACACTTTCTTTTCACCAATACTTATGTTCGTGGACTACGCCTAACCACTTATCCTACTTAGTTTGTGTTTCGCAATTAAGTAATTATTATGTTTCCTTTATACCAATGAACACCCATACACATTCATTATCATCAACAATTATACAAGAGAACACAATTGCACGGTATAAAGGGAGGGGCAACTCCCTAAACAATGACTCTGCCCGAATAATATATTATACAATATTTCAATATTACAAGGCTTTACAAGTATACTTGGGAAACACCAAGTTTCGTACTTAGCCAATTTTACAACTTCATCACACCTTCGTGTGATAACCAAGATCCTTTGCCCAAGTTGGGTGCGCGCTCCCTCACATGAGCTACCTTTCGCACTTCACAACCGAACCTTGTTTTGTGCACCACAGGCAGATGACTTCACCAAGTCACCAAGACACCCTCTTCACACCCGGCTTCACCAACGTTCCACCGTTTACAACTTCGCACCGGCGAGTGACACCACTAAGTCTCCAATGTTTGCCAATCGGCAAGTACTCCTACTCGCACCCTCACCCAAAACCGAGACAACGCGTTACCTCCGTGCAACCTTGCCCAAGAGTGGGTGCATCATTGTGCTGTGCCTTCCCTTCTATTGCTGCAGCTACACTTAAATCTGTGCACTTCTATTTCGTTTGGATGATTAGCGAAGTTCGTTGATGTCCAAATGAATCTCCAACAATGCCAATATATATCTTGCACGTACGGTTAACCTACTCCATGGCCAACCTGCATTATATTTCCACCCACACCATTTTCCTTGGTTCTCCATACGGTCGGTTTCATCCACCAATGCACTCAACCAACTTTCATCACCGTCGGCTTACTCCATGAACGCCCCACTCTATTCATCATATAAACATGTTCGCTCATCCTCCTTTCATGCATATTATAACATATCCTCATCGCACATTGTCAAGGACTTGCACTTCACACTTTTTCCCCAACCTTCGTTCATCGCCGGACTTGGTCGCACATTGGGTGGGCGTGCCTAGAAACCTCATGTCCTTACACCTGGGGTAATACCCAGCCCTGTGTTTGTAAGAAACGCGGCCAAATCCACTATCATAATATCCTCGCTCTGCGTATTATATGTCTCATTCACCGCTACCTTCTACTTTTTGGGCATGAATTCCAGCTGTGGCTATGGCCATCCACGAGTTTTCATGGACGGTCTAGGACTGATCACCACCACTCTGTAAGCACGGCCTTATACTAATGAAAAGAAACCATTAAACTCTGCAATTCTACAGTCTTCTACATAAATCTATCTCTCATGGCAACAACAATGATGTGGCAGCCCTGATGTGAAGAAGTGGTTGGTCAGAATCCTTTACCGCTTGCTGCAACATATGAGACCGTGTGTGTTTACTGATTTAGGAAAATTTGAGTTAGGGGATTACTTTCCAGACAAAACATATTACGCAATTTTCTCTGGTTCCATTCACATCACCATTCTCCCTCGTGTTTGGCCAAGCTCGCCTTAATATTAGCAACTGATGCAAAACATGCATAGCTCCATGAATGTGACCTTTGTCTTCTTCATTTCGTGGGCTCCGGAGTAGAAAGGGAAATATTCATATGAGAATAATGATCTTCATATACTCAATATAATCTGTGTATCTTCTAATTATCTGCATAACGCGAGGTGATAAACTGCGTATTAGATGATAAAGCGTTATTCTTTGATAATTTGGGTATTAGGCAATATGTCACGTAACCATCGATAATAAATCATTTTACCAAACTAATAGTTCACATAACAGTTGAGACTGTCGCATATTGGATGGTTTTTGCTCACATATACGTCTGCCATCACTCGCATTAAAAGGAACAGATATCGCATAAACTACAAAATCCTTTCCTATCACCTATCATGCAATGATAATCAGTGTATCCCATATTAAAATCTCCATTCACGTGGTGATAACTCGCATATCCATTGAGACCTCACGTATTCGGTTACAACTCGTGTATCTAGTGATAATTCTCATATTCACTTATGATAATTCATATATCCGAGGTAGTTAACTCGCATACATAACAATGTAATTGGCATATTTGGCTGTGAGAACTCGCGTATACACATATAATCTCATACTCACTTATGATAATTAGCATATCTGGGCATTTAACTAGCATAGCCAATAGTATAATCCGCATATTTGCTGTGAGAGCTCGCATATTCGCTGTGATAACTCGCACATCCATCTGAAACAATCCACATATGCTAACGTTATAACTCGCATAGCCAGTCTGATAACTCTCAAATTCGCGACATATAACTCATCGTAACCCTTGAGATAATACACATATTTTCTGAACCGCTTCCTCTGTGACGGCAAGTTTCGGTCCACATGATCCTCCAACGATGGTTAGGGCAGAATCATGGCTCCACTCTTCATGTGGTTGTTGAGTAGGGCAACCTCAATGATGCGCAGAAGATGTCACCCCAGCACGACTATGGTGGCCACTTGGAATGACAAAGGGAGGAGATTCAAACATCACACACTCTTCACAGGCAACGTATAAATTGAAGTATTTATACCATACTACTTGTTTGGTTAATTTGCGAATATTTGAGAATTTTTGAATGTTTTTGTTTATTATAAGCGTAGCATGTGAGGAAGAGATTGGGGATTAGCAATTAGGTTTGGTTTCTTTTTTTTTTATTGTGGTAGGGATTAAACTAGTGATTTCACCAAATGTTGCAAAGGAAATGTCGTAAGGTAGTAGCAAAGGAAAGAGTAGTAGAGAAAAATATAATCAGCAGGAATTTTATGTTGAGGCTGTGAAAGTGGTTGAAGAGGTACCTTCTCATCTTCTCATTTATCTTATATTTTATGTGTAGTTATGTGGTAGTGCTTAAAATGCAGGTACTAAACTGTATATAACTTTGGTTTAGAAAAAATTTCTCGCAGTGTTCTTAGAATTCAAAGTGCTTGTGTGGAGAGAAAAACTAGGGAACAAACAAGGATTATGGCAAGGAGAAAGATTGAGTTTCTTTGGTTGGAGAACGCCAGATTCGAAGCAACAAAGAATAGTGACACTAATATTTCTTCATCTTCATCAACATTTGTTTCAACCTCTCACTCCCTAATTTATTCTCCAAAATCCCCTCCTCTTCCTTCAAACAATGATGAATCTAAGTCCACTTTGTGTTGAAAATAATACTGAGAGGGGGGGTGAATCAGTATTATTTAGTTCTTTTACCAAATCTTCGTTATTTATACTTTGAATTATTTTTGCATATCAGTACCATAAAATAATGAGCATGAACAAGAAAAACAGACAGTCACATCAAAGAACACCAGATATAAGGTGGAAACCCAATGTG
>APFE031194698.1:26712-44975 GCA_000404065.3 Pinus taeda | reverse complement strand
AACCTAACCCTAGAAGATGAAACGCCAAACTGTGGGCCCCGTTTGGGTAAATTGGTACATCAACTTCCCGGGGTCGTAACTTTGGCATATGATCTCCGTTTGACACGTACAATAGCTCGTTAGAAACATCTATCCGAGCACTACCACTATGGGAGACAACATGGGTCCATGGACCCATGCTGACCCATATTTCCAAAAAACGTCGTTTAGGGCCTCAAAACGGCTCCAGAAGTTCATGACCCGAAAAACTGCTAAAAGTAGTAAACTGTGCTACAATTTAGGAAACTGAAAAGATTGAAAGAGACAGCTATGGGGGTCTAAATGGGATAGGTGGGTGGCCACCAACATCCACCTGGATCAACCGCAAGGATTTTATGTTTTTCTTACACTTAGCATCTTTCTTCAGCTATGTAACTTACTCGATACCTATCTCCAATCCATCAAGCTTATCTAGAATTAGATCTAGAAGCCTTATCATGAAAGAATTATCCCTTGGCAAGAATCTCATCACTTGGTGTCTCGCTTTTCCAAGTGATTAAATTATTTATTTATGTAATAATAAAGTATTAATTTTTCTTATTACAAATCAGACCTATCTTTTCTTTTCTTAGGTTAGAATACTTTTACATACAATGGAGGGGTGTTACATACTCCCCCCCTTAAATTTACACCATCCTCGGTGTATTACTGCATCTTACAATATTATTTCCTCATTCGCAAGTATTTGTACCTGAATTTACAAGCTCCCACGGACTTTCCATTTGATGAAGATCTTTCGATATATATCGATTACAAAGGAGTTCTCCCATCGCATCTCCTTCCCTCGCTACTTGTAACATTTGTTGCAAACAATTTAGTGAGAGATTTTAGATGCAAAACACAACTTTGTTGACAATAGTTAATATCATAACTTGATATACAGTACTATTATTTGACTAACTACGGGTTATGTTTCCCTCCTTTTAAATATATTTCCTTGTGTTCCTTGTAGTTGAGGAAATGTATGTTCTTCCCCTGCATTCTTCCAAATCCTTTGTGTTCTTGCTGAACACTTACTTCCTACAGTTTCCCTACATTAGTCACAACAAGTCAACTAGCACATTGGACTAATCACATGTATAAAATATCATATTAGGTTAGCTCAATATAACCATCAAAATCATACCATCATAAAGGGGATTCATATGTCTTATGTATATTAATAGTGAAACAAAATACAGATACTTATCCTTATTTTCTTTACAGACAACCCCACAGTGTATTCATGCACACCTACACAAGTCATTACACACACACAATTATACATGTTATTCCTCTGTACCAGTACCATATGTAGCTTGAACCTAGTACCACGTGTACAGCTTTTACACCTTTCTAATGTCCATAACATTACCTACATGACATCCACTTCCTCCATATGTTTTTAACCATGTTAGTATTATGCCAAAAATTCCTTCAATTATTCATACTACCTTTAGGCAAATCTAATCAAACCATGCTTGGTTTGTTGACTCGAGAATAACGAATTACAGAGACTTGTTCAATATCTGCAATCAAAGCATTTGTAAATATTTCTTATGTCCAAGTATTAAAGTTCTTTTATTTAGCTACTCCTTTTCATGTATTGTGGGATTTCAGGATAATTTCAACAAAATGGTAGCATAGATGCACGACTTTATTATACCAATATCTTTAGGTAATGTTTTATCAACATCAAAATATGATCTTCCCTTAATCCTTAAGCATATTATTGACTATGGTAGTTATTATGTTATATATGAAGTTTAATAACAACCTTAAATTTGTCTTTAACCAAGAAAATGATTGTTTGGTACTTAAAAGTACTCCATACTTAACTAATCATGTCATAAGATTTATTGTTTCTCTTTTCATACTTCTTCCAACGCCTTTCTGGCCATGAATAATTCAGTGTATGTTCAAACTCAATTGAACAACTCGTATGCAAATACATGCATCTCCCATACAAGAGTTATAATACAATATTCTCAATTTGACAGCCTCTAAGTTCTCTAGGTACTATGTGTACTATCCTGTGAATCTAAGTTATTCACCTATTTACACTTCTTTTTAAACATTAAATCGCCCCTAGTAACAAAATGATATAACTCGTTTATTGATTATCACATTCATTAACATGATTTCCTTCATTGTTTAGACATTACTTGCTATGTTATCTTATTCAGAACCAACCAACCCATTTAAGGCAATCTAACCGACATACTTCTTCAAGATTGTTTTATAATGGTACAAAATATGCATTTCCTATTATATGGTTGTCTATTTGTGGGAATAATTTTCTCGATACCCAATATATTTGTGTACAACGATCCTCATTACTAGTACCACCTAATTATCTAGTATGACTAAATAATCATAATAATTCAATTATGAGTTGTTGCATAATTTGTTATTCTCTCTTTTCATTGTTAAGAATATTTTTATATGTCACACTTTACTTGATGCATGTAATATTTTACTTAGCTCATCGTAATAAGTTGTGCTAATGCAAAGCCTTCTAGTTTACCAATAATTTGGTGATTAATTCAGGCTAGTGATGCTCCAGATCTAGTGTATACTTCTAATTAGTCATTCAGCTGCTCTGAACTGCTCGACTTCTAATTCAAGTGCATCCAACACCAATGTATCTGATCTATTGGTCATTTCATAAAACATTTATACTTTGTTTAAATATATTTTTCCTAACACTTCCCATAAGAAGTACATTTGTAAGTTCTATAATCATTCTACTGGAAGCATCTTCTTCCTGCTGGTTCTTTTTTGGGTGATATTAACAGAATCCCATTTATATCTCGATGATATACACATCAAGGTTGTGAATTTTGAGGTTGTATACTTTGAGTTGAAATTTCAGATTGGAATTTGAGTGAACTTGAGAATTCATCCTTGAATTTGTCACTAATTTTTCTTTTACACTCCATCCCGTATTTTCTCTACATGTACTTTTGGGCATCGTTCCCCTTGAACTTCTTACTAAAATCATAAAATCATCATTTCTTATTTAATATGTATAAAATATGTTCTATTACATTTATGCAGACTCTTCACAACCTCGACCCTGGTTTAGTCTAGATTGGAGTATACTTTGTTCTTTTTGCATATCTCAGTTACAATTATGTAGATATATCTCTACTCGACAAAGACCTGTAGGTTCCAAAATATGCATAATAACTCGGTAAGGTCCTTTTGTTTCCTCACTCAATGTGTATTTGGAGCATTTTCCCACTAAGGGTGAATTAAACAGTTCAACCAATGACCAATGAACTGCATCCTTACCGATTGATGCCTTAATTAACACAAAATATTAAATTGGAAGGAACTTTTCAATTTACATGGTCTCATTCCACATAGAGAGACCTGTCCTTGACTAGCTTAATGATACTTTGGGAGAACTTCTTGAATAAATACAATTTTTTTTAGAAGATATTCGTAAACTTTTCTAGGATGAAAATCAATTGATCATGATCTCTTGTTAATGTTGATAGAATGTCATTAGTTATCTTTCAGTGATTTATAGATTCCCTCTATATAGTTTATCTTTGACTTTTCCCCATGTTCTATGGGAAAATACTTGTTTCTCTCTCTTATCTTTCATCCTCTATTAAACTATCTAGGAATATAAATTTTATTCCATGAAGTTATGTTATTGACTCGAATATCTTTACCTGAATTAGTTTGTAACTCATTAAGCTATGTCCTCATAATATAATTTTAATATGAGTAAAATGATATGATGATCATATCACTAAAATCCATCAAATAACTATACTTTAAAAAAACATATATTCACCACCGTCATTTATTCATAACTTTCATATCAGTTATCCATTCTAGTGCTAGTTATAGGCTTTTTCTCCTCTTATGTTGACTTGTTTAGTAATTAAGCATTCTCTAATTCAAGGATATAATAACTCATTAACCCGGTGCATGAAATTTCTAATACTCAATAGTAGGCCCATAATATATATATATATATATATATATATATATAAATATATATATTATATATATATATATATATATAGATATATATCTAACGAGTTTATGGTTGACCCTTTGTTTACTTATTGAAATAATCAATATGTTATTTATTGTATTGTTTTTGCATCACTTATTTCTCCCCTAAAATTTAGCATGCAAAAATTATTTATTCCAACATAGTTTTTTAAGTTTTCTCCTCCCCCTAGGCTACTATAGTTATCATAATGTAATTAGATTTGGACACTTGTATTGGTTATTTTTGGGCTCCTCCCTTGTTAGGGCACCTTGAGTCTCAAGCTTTGTTGTTATTATAATTAGTGGGATTCATTGGTCTACCTAGCTCATAATGAAGACTTTAATTATTAAATTTGTCAATAGAATCATAATATAGTATCAATAGCTTTTATTTTTCTTTTTTCTTCTTCTTACCCAAGATTTTCCCTCATGGATAAGATAGTTTTACTTCTCAATATCATTTAACCACATAACTCCAAGGGTTGAATTCACATTTTCATGCGAGGCTTTATGAAAAATAAAAATATAGCTTATGTAAACTTATACGCACACATTTGTGTAGCTTGGTTATGCATAATTTGTACCTTCGACAATGAACACCAATTTTAAAATAATTATGTAGTCGTGCATCTCCAACTACCATAATGCATCGACCATGATACATAAACTTGTGAATTTCAAGATAAACAAGAAATGCATAATCATAACTTTGGAATTTTAAACTGCCATATGAAGGAGGGAAATTATTACCATGATGTGACAGTGGAGGCGCTTCATCACAAAGTTCGCCTTCAATCCCAGCGACCCTCGTATTTCTAATTATCAAACAACCATGTCTCAACCAAAAAATGTCAGAACAAGCTAAAAAAATGAATTCATCATTACCTTTACTCTGCCATCAAACAGTGTAAGTTTGAGTCATAATAAATTAAAAATAGAAAAAACCTGTGTAGAACAAACCTTTATTCCTCCACTACGAGACATCTTATTATTTCATTCGTATGGAACTATAACAAGGACATTCAAACGATATATTCCTAAGCATACAAAAATCAAGGTTTATGCATCCTTATTGAAATATTACTGCTCTAGCTCTGCTCTTTATAAATATCCGTGTGAAAATCAATCACATTTTTATAGCTGAATGCATATAAACACTTTTTTATTTTATTTGAGCTAATAAATTGATAAAATAAATTCATTCATAAATATAGAATTCCAATAAGAAACTTCCAATTATATCTATTGTATTGATATATACTTTCATAATTATTAAATATGGGAAAAATCTTCAAAAACAATAAATCATAAATTACTCCAAAATATCATGCATTAACATGAACTTGAATCTTGTCTTGCACTTCTAAAGCCATATATTCATATCAAATCGTTATTGATATTATTATAATTGTGTAATATCTTCCAAACAAAGAGTAATTAAAAGAGCCATTTAAACTTTGATGGACTACATTCATTTGCTATTTAGATCAATGAGATTGGAGAATTTCCCACACCTATCCTATCATTTTTAATTAATTTTCTATCTTTACTGGACTTAATATTCGCTTTAATCCTATGCAAACTTGAAGTTCACATCTAGAAAGAATTCTCTCAACATACAAATCCGATGTGTACAACCTACCTAAACGACTATAAGTAAAACTAGAAGTCATATGATGTTGTATTACCCGTATTTCCCATGACACAGACTCTATGCATGAGAAACGCTTCCATGCGTTGACGTCCATCGGATCCCGTCAGCTGCTCCTCTCGATGCTTATATGAGCACTAATGCTGACTTGGTGGACAGCCACAGTTGGTATGGAATTATGACTTCAAATTTAGGCTTCAGGCCTAAGGCCAGGAATATAATAACGTCTAGAAAAAAACCCAATTACCATTATTGCTACGTATTCCAATTATCGTTTACGATGAAATGACGTTGAGCTGCACAGGAAGTCCATGTATGAGATAAATATCAAACTTTAACTAAACATTTATGAAAGGTTATTATGGAGAATCTCCATTTTAAACAATAGGAGGTTTCGGATAGGCTTTTGTTCCAGCTCATCTTGCCTGGCCAGACCAGAACCGCTCTGGTTTGAGTTAATTTCTACATAAACATGCAAGAACAACGAATATATGCGTAGGTGTACCTCCTGAATTTCAATCCATACACTTGGACAAACGAATTCCTACATCCATGTACACAACGAAGGAACGCCTTACTTATTTAACGAGAATTTCCTAAATGATATGAGTTGTCTCCGCAAACATCCAATCAATAAAATTTGATAACCATTATCTTGTTAAGGAAACGCTTTCGGTCCAATAGATAAAACGAGCACAAAAAATGGCTTTTGTGGTTTGAAAGGAAACAATCATCCTTACCATGTTTTTCTCTGACCGAAGCAGAATCTGCAACTTTCCCTATCCAATTTGAGTATTCTGGTGCCTATCTAACCGAATTTGATCAAATGAATTGATCCATAGGATGCTTTAAAGCTCAATGGCTCAAACTTTTTTTTTCTTTAAAAAACCAAGATTATAATTCATGAGGTGTCACTCTTGCCTAATGACTGTTCAGTTTTGGTGGAGTTTCCATGCAGCGCCTTGATGAATTAAGCAGAGCTTATTCTTCAATGTATAATCTATTCATCCAATCTTCCGGATTTCTTGTAGAGATCAATGAGCACTTGATCAAGAGACTCATGTGCTATCTGCGCGCAAAGATGTTTGAAGGACTTAATGGCCTTGGTGGCTTCTAGTGACCGGTTCTGTTACTTAATCACTAGGGCCATGTCCTTCAATGCGTTGTCAATGCATTCTCCTGCATTAATAGCTTGTCAGCTAGGTCCTTCTCCATGAGCTGAAGGTGCTTGGCTCCTGCCGTAGGGAGTGTCTCTGACGGGTACGTTGTACATAACATGAAAAGGATTGATTTTTCCCTGAGCTTTCCATGAAACTGATCGATTTTCCTCCGCTAAAGCAGGGGCGGTGTTGCTCTGCGAATAGTGTAGTTTAAACTTTAACATCAGACTTATCTGGAGAAAACAACAAAGACTCGGCTTCGACTGTCATTTCCTCCATTTTTGCAACGTTGAATGAGAATTGACTCGGCTCCGAGTGTCATTTCCTCTGTTTTTGCAGCGTTGAATGATAATTTCCAAAGCCTTTCCGGTCCTTAAACCCTGCACGTCATAAACGCGACTTCACCTTTTCAATAGTCGTTCATTATAAATTAAAGACCTTATGCTCTTAACTATTTTGACTAACTCTACATAATTCGATCCGAGGTATTTAGTGGTCCATATTAATGCACAAGCGTGCTCATTCATTTATGAGACTAAATCCAGTTTCTCAATTAAGGCCAAGAATTTGGTAAATACCGAATGCTCTCGGATTTTTTATAAATGTGATCGTAGCCATCTAACTCGTACATTGTTAAATATTCCCTGTGCAATGTTTTAATATATTTTAATTCATTTGCATGGAGAGTTGTAAATGTTGAATATTGGTTGAGACCTTAATTAATCAATATAATGTAGCACATTATATTATATTGTTATTCGGACAATATGCCCCTTCCATAATTATTTTAATACTTTGTTTTCACTCTTATGGATTTTTACATATTTGGCACTTATAACCCGAACTCTCTATTAAAATTATTAGTAGTGTGAGGCCAAATTTAGGATCTAAAACTTATTCATATCCTATAAAGGTGGATTGGCCTATAGGCCGAAAGGTTTGAACTTAAGGCTCTGATACCATTTGTCACATACTGCCTGGGCCTAACTTGGCAATTGCCTACCACGGTCTCTTTCTTTAAATAACCATCAATTAAAATTAGCTTCAATAGCCTTCACAGGCATAGTTATTATGTTATTTCTTGAACAAATACTAATCATGCAACTATACACATACTCTAAAACTTTGACAATATCAAAAGTATAGCACCATATCTCCTTGCACCATACTACATACTTCTCCTATGTTTTACTGCATAGATGCTGGTAACCTTTATATCGAATTATAAGGCTTACATTTCAATTCAACCTTCCAACATAGAGGCATCATTCATGGCATGCAACCAATACGATCCTTGACAACTTAACATTAGCATTAATGGAACATTATATTTTCATGGCCATAAATCATAATCATAATCCTACTAACACCATCGAAACAAGATGGAAATATATCTTATGTAATACAAACGTCAGTAGATGCATTCCACTCTATCACGCATAACATAGATGACCTGAACCATAGGCTTACCCAATTCAAGCCTTAGAAGGTAATTATGTATATATAGTACCTTAGGCCTACTATTCACCATATTAAAAACTGAGATAACACCTAAGTTTCAAGATGTGGCACATAACAATTATTGTATAAAACCCATTTATTAGATTCCTTTACTAAAATTAACCTGGATGACATTTATGTGCAATAATTGTCCCGTATCACCACATATAATCATCTCATAGGCATAGTTAACACATGTAATTCTACACATTCTTAGTGATCGCGTACAATATCTCATAGCGAGGACAACTCAAGAAATTTCTCACATATGCTAAAGGAATTGAAAATATAGAGGGTAGGAATCCAACATACAGAACATCGAATGCAAACAAGATTATCTGAAAGAATTTCACTTGGAAAACTGAGCACCACCACCCAACCTAGAGTTGACTTTCACCAATTCACCCCCAAACGTAGAGTTCTTGCCATGGATCAACTGCCTCCTGTTAATCTATTCCATGGGTATTTAATACCCTCCTTTATTGTATGGTTTCCATTAGCAGAATCCCTCTTTTATGGATATTTTTATCCCTTCGCAGAAAAGTTTGCCCTTCTCTCCCACAAGGCTTTTCCTCATAAAAGCCTAGCTTTCTCTCCCACAAGTCTTTTATGTTTTTCTTACACTTAGCATCTTTCTTCAGATAAGTAACTTAATAGATAAGCTTATCTTGAATTAGATCTAGAAGCCTTATCATGAAAGAATTATCCCTTGGCAAGAACCTATCTCTTGGTGTCTCACTTGTCCAAGTGATTAAATTATTTATTTATTTAATAATAAAGTATTGATTTTTCTTGTTACATATCAGACCTAGCTTTTCTTTGCTTATGTTAACATAGTTTTACATACAATGAAGGGATGTTACATTGGTTTTCCAATTGAAGAGAACTCTTTACTAAGAAAACGATTCAATTTTCATACCAGAGATGATAACTATCATTACAAGATTTGTTCTTATTTAATGACATTCCTTTTAAATAGAATTTGAACTCATTCATATATATACATACTTACTAAAAAAAGGGAGTGGAAAAATATATATTTTTGCTTCACTCCTATATTAAAATTAATTTATTCCAACTAATCATTACTATTTTAAATTAGTAACAAAATTTTTGCTTTAAATGTATATCATAAATTTCAAATGAATAATAAATTTCATATATATCTTTATAATTCAAATTCTGTAACTCAAGAGAACTCAAATATCTTTTAGTTGCTTTAAAATTTATTTTGAGTAATATGATTTTTCCAAAAATAAAATAAAGCAATATAGGAAGTTTCCTTTACTAAATAGTAACCTTTCATTTATAAAACAAAACAAATTATCCCTCAGAGAACTAATCACGATTATCCCACAAATAGAGGTGTTAGTTTTTCACCATTTTTTACAATAAACAATTAATAAAACCATAAACATGCATAATTACTACTGGATGAAACGATTGTGACAATAAAAAGTAAGAATATATCGTGACAATAAGAAGTAAGAATACAGTTACCGATTTTTCGAATTTATGCACAGTGATCTTTGATGATAAACGAATGAACCTGAACCTGAACCCCAACCTCAGTATCATTGATGATAAAAGAATTATGCATTGTTAAATTCCTTTCATTTAGATCATTGTAAGATTTGTCAAAACATTTATGATATGAGTTCCAATTTTCCACATAGAAAAAGTATAGAAGCAATTCAGAGTTTCTAAACAATTCACACTCGTTGGAAACGACGACAAGGGTTATGTAACGAAAGTACACTTGGAAGTATAAAACGGATAAAATATATAAAAAATTTAATACCAGAGTACAAGTCAATTATCATGTTATAGATTTTTAACACTGGCATCATGGATGAAATGTAGGTGAAATGTAGATTGAGGAAATAGACCAGAAATATCGATGTGTTAGATTATTTAAAAAAAAACTAAACTAAAACTATATAAATAAAATAAAATAAAATTTATATAATTTATATATATTTATTTAATAATTTATATTATATTAAATAAAATACTATACAGATGTAGGTATTGGAAAATAATATATATATTATATATATATATTATAATATATATAATTAATATTTTAGATTAATAAATGGTTTAGTTTGATAATAATCATTGGTCTACTTATTACTTTTACTTAGTTAAAGAATAAATATATATTATTTAATAACTAAGCATCCAATATGGTAATTATTAGAAGATAGGTATTAGAAAGATATTATATATATATAATATCAATGATAATTAAATAAATAAATGAATTATTTCTTATACTATTAAAAATATAGTATTATTAGAATATGAGGTGTAAATATATATATATAAATATAATATATAATGATTGATATTAAAATAAATAATATAATAGTAATTTAATATTAAATTAGTTAAAGGAAGTTTGACTGGGGTCATGGGTTGAAAAGTAGCCGTTAGTTTTTTTAGCCTTTTGAGTTTCTGGTTAGACTATTTAACACGCTGAACTGATTTGTATCTTCAACTTGTCCTGACGATGAACCATACTAGTTGGTTCGAAACGCGTGGACAAAGGTCTTTTTCATGTGATTTACGCCGAAGCTCTTCTTATAAATATTGCATTTAAGTTCCTCCAACATACATTTCTGACCAAGTGGGCATTTTAACGGTGCCCTTCTTAGAGACTGGAAGAGTGAATCTCCCAAAAATCGGAATTTGTATTACAACTCCAATTTCACACTCATAGTCTATATGCCGGTCCTTTCCCATGCCTCTCGAAATACTCGCCGGAAAATTGTAAGGCACCGTGATTGGAACGTTGATACCTGTCTTGGAGTTCGCCTTCAAAGACACGGGATTTGGAATTGTTCCATGGGATATCGCACTGCCACACATTATTCAAAATATTAATGAAGATAATGGTTATCAAAAAGAGTAATCTGAAAAGTACATCTCTATACACCAGAGAACGGCCAGAAAAATAAAGTAATAAGAAGCACAGGAAATAGATAAAACTAAATCTTGAAAACCTGCCACCGCTCCGCACTCGATATGAAATTTCATGGATCGGAAGATTGAGACAAAGACAATAAGGATTGTTTATGTCAATGGCAGTGTTTATAGTTGCAGAGTCTATACCGACACGTTTGATTGAAACGTTGGTAACCTTTACCCCTGCTTTTTCCATCAGCGCCACCTTTTCTGCTACCGTCTGTTTGGCTTTGTCGAACAGCTCCAACGCCATCACTGTATATGTTTGGATTAATGTTTGCAGAGTAATCCGAGCAAATACATAGTCTCAATACAGGGACATCGATGGTAATTGATTTCAGTCTACCACTCTAAATGGATGGTGGAGGTGTGGTGTCGGGCTAAGGTGTCAAGTGTGCTTAGATTTCACGCCTGTTTCAGAATTAAAAGGACGCATATTCTAAGTCGTGTGGGATGGAGCATATGCCTTAATCATGGCAAGCTTTTCTCAATAGTACAATGATTTTTTTTAATTTCCTGACTTTATATTGCTAACTTATAATTTAGTAAAGAGCTCAACGAAGACTTATATATTGCTAACTTATAATTTAGTAAAGAGCTCACTCTTCGTTGAGACTTCCTAATTGCCGAAATGTTTAAACTTTCTTCGTTTTTCATAACAAATCGCTTGTTTCATTTTAAATATAACTCAAACCACCCCAAAAACCCTGAAACAAAAAAACCTGTCTTCTAGCCATTTATATCATTTCACCTAACCAAACCAACATTTTATATATTCAAATTAAATTATTCTTTTCACCTCAGGCTTCTACCATGGATTCTAATGGAACCCACTTTATTCTACCACTTCTTTTCATTACGTAAATGACTATACTCCGAGATAATATGGCAGCATCTTCTGGATGAATGATGTGAGCAATGGTATTCTTGATTATGGAATAAACATCGATTCTAATTGGACCCACTTTATCCTGCCACTTTTTTTCATTACGTAAATGATTTTACTCAGAGATATCATGGCAGCATCTTCTGAATGAATGATGTGAGCAATGGTATTCTTGTTTCTAATTATCAAATGACAAAACTTAAAATCTAATAACTTATTAAATTAAATTATTTATAGCTATGATTATAGCCACAAATATCATTATTCTTTTTATGGTACAATATTTTTTAAGTTATTGATTTATTATCATACATAAGGTTGTTTTTATTTGAGCAAATACTCCTAATTATACAAAATTCTATTTTTAAATCTAATCATTGTTTTTATTTTTTATAAATTATAAATTTAATTATTTTATTTAAAAATGGAAGTTATATGATATTAATCATTCTTTCTTAACTCCATTTTAATTAAAATTTAAAGTTATTTTTAATTTATAATTTATAATATTTAAAATTTAATATATTTATTAATATAAATTTTTGAAATATACAGATAATTATTTTATATTTTATTAAATATTTTTTGAATAAGTTTTTGTGATATTAGTAATATCTTTGGTTTGGAACCTATATGCAAAATTTGATGTGATTGATTATTGGAACCTGTCTCAAAATTTGATTAGATCAAGAAGCTCACATTTCAATTATAAATACTTTATTATATGGAATTATGAAATTTTTCTATTAATAAAAGATAATATATTTATATTTATATAAATAATTTTTTAATTATTATGAACGATATATGATATCCAATGTTTTTCAAATTCAAAAGATTTATATAATTTTAATTTGATATAAGTATTAGAATATAATTACTATGAAATTATTCATTTTCAATTTGTATAATAGTGTGAATTTGAAATAAATTTCAAATTGGATATTTAACAAAATATAATGATAAATCTTAACCTCAAGACATAAACGAAGTCATTTCATATGTTTATAATTTTGTAAATTATATGTTAAAATTTTGTATAATATTTATAATTAAACTAGTGTAGATCCATGTTAATCACATATTTAGCAAGCATTGAGAAGGATCAAATTTTTGAGGTGCAAACCACTTATACAATACAAAACTTGGAGGGTTTTCATCTAGAGAGATTTGATCCCTCATAGTACTTGACAAGTTTGTAGTTAAGATGGATATATATTGGTTAGGACCACTACTGGTTAGTCAGAGAAAATTCAATGCAATATTGGAGTCAAGCAACGGTGTCCATTATCCCCTACATTTTTGGCATAGATATTAGTAAGCTAGAAGAGTGTTTGGAAGATATGGGTTTTGTTGACCCCACACTTATTGATATGAACATATCTCTTCTCTTTTATGTTGACATTATTATTTTCGCAAGGAATTAGTATGATATTGGAAAGCAACTCAAAATACACCATGATTTTTGCTCCAAGAAGCATATGACTGTGAATACTAACAAAACTAATGTCATGACAATTAAATCCAAAAACATTACCTATGATACTTTCATTTATGACAACATTTCTTTGAATAAAATTTCTTCGTACAAATATCTAGAAATTAGCATCCCTCATAAGCTCAATTGGAATTATAGCATTGAAAAAATGATAATTGGAGGTTGGAAAGCTAGCTATGGACTTGAAAATAATTGTAAGTGGGAAAATATTTAGACTTGGGATAAAAATAATATCTTCTTTGAAACTCTTGTCAGTCGTGTTATTTTATGTGGATGTGATTTTTGGTCTTGTAGTATGTCCAGAGAGTCATGGAGGAAGATTGAACAAATCTAAAAGTAATTTATATCCTACAACCTCAAGATTAAAGAGATACTCCCTACCCTTCCCTCCTGATTAAAGCAATCCTCACACCCATTAAAAGCATTGATATGGCTAGGTATATTGTGTGTAGGATGATTTATACAACATCTTTGCCATGAGATTTCCTAAAATTGTTCCTAATTGTAGCCAAAAACCCCACCTTCAACTCAAAAGAGGGTGGCATAAGGATGTCCATTTTTGGCTATACCATTGGGGAATAAATGAGGAGATCATATTGCAAAATTTGAATAGTGTAAAAAAATATTATTACTTCCAAATTTAAAGAGAAATTGTGGGGAGATAAAGAGTTGGAAGGAAAAAGGAAACTATGATATTATAAGGAGGTGATCAACCCCATTCTAAAAAAAATCTCTTTGTCTCATTGAGTGTTAAGAAGAAAATAAAATTGATCAAGGTTAATACTAATTCTCATGAGCGTCATAGTGAATTTGGGCATTGGTCAATCTCAAAATGCCATGAGATTAAATATTTTGTCACTTGTGCAATCATAGGAGGGTTAAATATGAAAAAACACTCTTAAATTGTCCATCTTATACTCACGTTTGATCTAATTTTCAAAATAATTGACAATCTAATTTTTAAAATATTTTTCACACTACCAACTTTCTTGACCTTTTAACACGAGCACTTCTCTCGCTTCTTTTTGACTATAGAAATAAAAAGTTAAAAATTTGCATTAATCTCTTACCTTCTTACTTCTTAAGGTATAGTAGAGCATATAGATCTTAGCAGATGTTAATCATCATTATATATATTATGTGTGATTTTTCATTGTTTAAATTTTATTTTTAAATACATAAATGGATTCAACTCCTTCGAAATTCGAACATTTGTATCATGTAGAATACACCAAATCAACTTGTAATTCAAGCGAAATTTACCAAAAATTGTATATTAAAAGAGATCAAAATAATATTGATACTACCTAAAATGTTTTAACCATAAGAATTTTTTTTTCTACTTGCTTTATATAATATATACAATTTTTTTTAACCATCCATATATATAATATTAAAACATTTTATTTAGCATGAGTATTGAACTATTTTATTTACATTAAAAAAAAATTATCATTTTTTTTAAATACATGGCCAATGTTATTAAACTCTACAAATTCAAATATTTTATTTAAGATTTACATAATTTTATATTATTTTAATTATTTTTAAAGATTATATATTGATTTCATATTAAGAATAATAAAATTAGACATATCTCTTATTACTTTTATTACAAAATTAATTAAATATTTTAATTTTCTAATATATTAGTTATCTCTAAGCAATAAAATAATTTTATTCTATCTTGAAGTAAATATTGTATTTAAACCATTTCTCCATGGCAGATACATCTACATGAATTGATAATTAAAATATGAGGAAATCGATTTCAAAAACGGTTTATTAAGTAATATCATTATTAAAAGTATAAAAATTATATATTAAAAACTAATTATATATATATATAATAATTATATATAATATAATATATATTAATATATAATTTACTTATCGAGGATATACTCTACGCACATAAATATATTGTAACACCCTCATGCTATGAATAATTTCTCATAGTTAATTAATTTTACTTTGAATAACTCACCTATTTATAATTGCTAATAAGGCATGATCAGAAAACTTTACAATGATATGATGTGTGGAAGGTTACGGTTGTGAACCAAGAATATTTAGTAAAAGAAAACTAAATCTTGAATTCTGGTATAGTTAGAATTAATTA
Source organism: Pinus taeda (assembly GCA_000404065.3). Classification (NCBI taxonomy): domain Eukaryota; kingdom Viridiplantae; phylum Streptophyta; class Pinopsida; order Pinales; family Pinaceae; genus Pinus; species Pinus taeda. Next base: position 29,153 of record APFE031194698.1, on the reverse strand, counting down.
TCAATTTTTCCTCTTTTCCTAGGGGACCAAAAACTCTTGGGCTCAGTGGAAAAAAATCCAAGGATAGATATAGGCTGGAGGATATGTGAAAGGAAGAGATTGAATTTGAAAAGTGCATAATGTTGTTGGATGGAGGTATTATTGACCTGAACCTGAACCTAGTGTCAGTGGAATCCTCATAACGGTTCATGAGTGTATATTATTGGATTGGAGTGGAGTAGTCTCAAGGCCTGGTACAAGTTACCTCAGGAACCAGAATTAGAAATTCCAAACTGTCAAGTGTGGAAAACGCTTGGGGGAGAGGCTGGACATAATTTCCAACTTCGAGAAAGGGCGTAGAGACTTTTCTGCTAATAATTATTATAAATCTATTTGAAAAGATAAGTATACGTGCTAGTTTTTTAGGAACTGTTTAATTTCTTTTCTCCTATACAAAAAAAAGGCTTTCTGTGTTTCCTCTCTATGTGAAAGAGAAGGGTTGTGTGTTTATTCTTTAAAGGAAAATCAGAAATAATGCATTTGATATAGGAAATGGTCTTCCTTAAAAAAATTATGATAATAGGACCTATAAATAATATCGCTTTAACGAAAAATTTCTGGGTAAGATCTATTTTAGATGTGAGGACTAGACAAGTGAAGAAGAAATAGTGTAGTACTTACAATAGATAACAAAATATCGGTTAAGCTTATGGAACTGCAAGCTTAAACTTTCTCGAAGGTATTCCAGATCAAACATAACCATCAGAACCCTCTCGGTACTCAACCGATCTTAGTCAACCTATGTCCAGCCACGGCTAGGTAGCACAATTATCAGTAACTTAATATTAAAAATAGGAAACAACTCTGTTTTATTTTCTTTTGAAAAAAACAGATTCTAAGTCATAACCAGGGAAATCATAGGAGACTACATAAATTTATTACACTGAAAACCGAAAAATTGTATGATGCAAATATCTTTAAAATTATACATATATTATTGTCATGAAAGAAACAGTGAGAGTCATTCATTAAAAAGTGTATAGACCCTAAAGAAATTACCAGGGCCTAAGCCATTCTTGATGTTTAAAAAAAAAAAGAAAAAAATTGCTATAATATTTTTTTGATAAACGAGATAACAAATACTACAAAAGACTCGATTAGATTCCTTTTGTAAATAACATACTGAATATTTCAAGATACATTAGCCATTTCTATAAGTAATTTTTTTTGGAAACCATGATAATACTCAAAGGGGGGGGTCATAAGGAACGAGGGCTAGGGTTCTGAGAATGAATCCCTCGCAGGCGCTGACAGACCAGCCTCGACGGCGCTAACAGAACAGCGGAACTGGTACAAGCGCTGCGCAAGATTCTCCGCAGCGTGACAGAGCTAAAGTGATCGGCGAAGGAAAAGGGTTTCGCCCTAGGGGGGGGCGTCAAAGCCCTCCCCCTCACGGCACAGGCCTGGACCTGAGGTCATCTTTGGATCGGTAGATCTGGACATTCTCAACAAAGGGAAGCAGCAACAGGGAAATGACAGTGATCCACCAGAAGAACAAGAGACACGGGCGAATAACCCGAAGGTCACCTCATCTTGTTGTCGACCGGTAGCCAAGGAAAGGCCGCGAATAGAACTACCCGGAGATAAGATCGACAGCAGGATCCAGTTTATGAAGGATCATGCAATCATTGGAAAATTCATAGGGTTTTGGCCAACTGAGCGGGCCTTAAATGGTTGGATTGCAGCAAAGTGGAAGCCTAAGGGAGATGTCACTCTCCAGCTGGGGTCGAAGGGCTTCTTCACCACCATCTTCTTCTGCCTGGAAGACAAATACCGAATACTGGGAGGAGGTCCGTATTTCTTCAACTCGGCAGGTCTCTATATCAGGGACTATATGCCCAGATTTAACCCTGACAAGGAAGATCTCACCTGGGCACCTGTCTGGATCAGGTTATACTCATTACCCGATGAATACTGGGAAGAAGACTGTCTAATGGGCATAGGAAATGGCGTGGGAAAGTACATCAGGGCAACAGAAGAAACAAAAAATCGTAAGTACATTTCTTATGCAAGAATATGTGTATTTATTAGGTTGAATGAAGCGCTTCCTGAGTCAGTAACCCTTGCCCACCGCGATGAGGAATGGATCCAGCCCCTTGATTACGAGCATGTGCCTTTCAGGTGCAGAAGATGCCTTGCACTAGGTCATCTGTTTCAGGATTTCCCTCTCAATGTCAAAGCCTGCTCTCCTGAATCTTCTGAATCCCCACCTCAAGATGGCTTCACCAAAGTCTCGCATAGAAAACGCTCGCAGAAAAAGCCTTAGAATGGGTCCAAACCCCAGCCTTCAAAACCCCAAAACCCTGCTACCAAGAACAGTTTTGAGTCCTTAGGCAATTTTTCAGATGATCAGCCCGTTGATACTGACAGTATCCCTGCCCGCCCCTCCTCCTCCACCCACC
>APFE031194698.1:13248-25873 GCA_000404065.3 Pinus taeda | reverse complement strand
GGGTTCTGAGAACGAATCACTCGCAAGCGCTGACAGACCAGCCTCGACGACGCTGACAGAACAGCGGAACCAGTACAGGCGCTGCGCAAGATTCTCCGCAGCGTGACAGAGCTGAAGTGATCGGCGAAGGAAAATGGTTCCGCCCCAGGGGGGGCGTCAAAGCCCTCCCCCTCACGGCACAGGACTCGACCTGAGGTCATCTTTGGATCGGTAGATCCGGACATTCTCAACAAAGGGAAGTAGCAACAGGGAAATGACAGTGATCCACCAGAAGAACAAGAGACACGGGCGAATAACCCGAAGGTCACCTCATCTACTTGTCGACAGGTAGCCAAGGAAAGGCCACGAATAGAACTACCAGGAGATAAGATCGACAGCAGGATCCAGTTTATGAAGGATCATGCAATCATTGGAAAATTCATAGGGTTTTGGCCAACTGAGCGGGCCTTAAATGGTTGGATTGCAGCAAAGTGGAAACCTAAGGGAGATGTCACTCTCCAGCTGGGGCCGAAGGGCTTCTTCACCGCCATCTTCTTCTGCCTGGAAGACAAATACCAAATACTGGGAGGAGGTCCGTATTTCTTCAACTCGGCAGGTCTCTATATCAGGGAATGGATGCCCAGATTTAACCCTGACAAGGAAGATCTCACCTGGGCACCTGTCTGGATTAGGTTATACTCATTACCCGATGAATACTGGGAAGAAGACTGTCTAATGGGCATAGGAAATGGCGTGGGAAAGTACATCAGGTCAGCAGAAGAAACAAAAAACCATAAGTACATTTCTTATGCAAGAATATGTGTATTTATTAGGCTGAATGAGGCGCTTCCTGAGTCAGTAACCCTCGCCCACCGCGACGAGGAATGGATCCAGCCCCTTGATTACGAGCATGTGCCTTTCAGGTGCACGAGATGCCATACACTAGGTCATCTGTTTCGGGATTTCCCTCTCAATGTCAAAGCCTGCTCTCCTGAATCTTTTGAATCCCCACCTCAAGATGGCTTCACCAAAGTCTCGCATAGAAAACGCTCGCAAAAAAAGCCTCAGAATGGGTCCAAACCCCAGCCTTCAAAACCCCAAAACCCTGCTACCAAGAATAGTTTTGAGTCCTTAGGCGATTTTTCAGATGATCAGCCCCTTGATACTGACAGTATCCCTGCCCGCCCCTCCTCCTCCACCCACTCCCCTCCATCCAGCCCCCCACCCAAGTCTAAATCTCCCATTATCACCCCTACCATCCTAAGTAGGCATCACGAAAATGCAAAGGAGATCCTCAAGGAAATGGAGGTGGATGGGAAGTTGATCGCCCCTTAGAATCCAGATACCCATCAAGAGGAAACCAGTCATGTGCAAAATATGGAGGAAGAACCAGAAAGTATAGATCTAAACGGCTTGGATATCATTGAACTGGAGCTATGTTGCAAGAAAAAAGCATATGAAAAAATCTCTGAGTCGGATATAGATAAGTTGGAAGTGGTCATCTCCAGAGCGTTCCACCAACACCAGCTGGGCATACAACCTGGCAGTACCTGGGATGGTAGCCCGCGTCCAAAGGACACTACAAAAAGGGGAAGGAAGACAGATCTCCAGAGAACAATAGAGATCGGAAAAATCCTGGTAGATTCTGGTAGATATGCGAAGCTGACGAAGTACTACAGCCCTGCCCAAAATAGTTAAATCATGAAGCTCGTATCATGGAATGTAAGAGGGCTCAATAGCCCCGGAAAATCTAGGATGTTAAAAAACATGATCAAGATGGAAAAACCACAGATGTGTTTCCTCCAAGAAACCAAATGCAACAGCACCACGCTGGGTCGCATTCTCTCAAAGGCCTGGCCAGGATGCAGATCAGTAGCTGTGGACGCCACAGGAGCCTCTAGGGGGCTTGCCATAGCATGGAACACCCAGGCAATAATGCTCACTGACTTCCATGCCTCCCATCACCTCATTCAAGCAGCCTTTCACATTCTCGGCACCAATATACATGGGAATTTATCCAACGTCTATTTTCCGCAGGACGCTGGGAGTAAAAAAACGCTCCTCGACACCATAGAAGCGCTAAGCATGAATAGACAGCACCCACTTTGGATCGCTGCAGGGGACTTCAACATGATAACCAAAATAGAGGACAAGATAGGAGGCAGATCCAGATTGGAACCTGAAGTAGATCGCTTCAAGGACTTCATCCAAACTGCCTCTCTTATAGACATGCCATTCTGCAATGGCACCTTTACCTGGAGCAATCGCAGAGGAGGCAAGCATCAGATCGCTTCTAAACTAGATTGCTTCTTGATTTCGGATAATGTGGTGCATCTCGGAGGTGATCTCACCGCAGAAATTTTGGCCCACTCAGGATCGGATCACTGGCCAATTGCTTTGCATTGGCAGCGACCAAGAGATAGAACCAAAAGGCCCTTCCGATTTGATGGATTTTGGCTAACTCATCCAGCATTCAAGGACTTCGTCAGAACCATATGGGCCTCCTTCATCCCACCAGAGGGCTCAAAAATGTTCCAGCTACAGCAAAAACTGCGTTTTCTAAAAAGTCACCTAAAACGCTGGAACCGGGAGACCTTTGGCAATATTTTTGAGGCGCAATAGGAGCTCAATAAAGAGCTGAAGGATCTCCATCAGGAAATAATAAATGCAGGGCACACAGAGGCAACCTTGGACAAAGAACGGCACATAAACAACCAGCTTGAGGAAAGAAGGAAGCAAGAAGAAATTTACTGGAGGCAAAAATCAAGGGTCCGATGGCTAAAAGAAGGGGAGCGCAACACCAAATTCTTCCATAGAACTACAGTGCAGAGATGGATGCACAATAAGATTCCTTTCATCCAAAACCAAGAGGGGGTAAAAGTTGAGGAGCATGAGAAAATAGAATAAATCCTTCTCAATCACTTTCAGCAGGTACACCAAGAGCAGGCGGTGGATCGGCAGAGGGCGATTGGAAAAATCACTAGCAACATCCCCAAGCTGGTCACAAAGGAACACAACGAGTTACTCATGAGCCCAATACAATCCCATGAGGTAGACTAGGTGATGGCGCAGCTCAAAGAAGGTAAGGCCCCTGGACCAGATGGATTTACTACCACGTTTTTTCATGTTTTCTGGGACTTGATTAAAGTGGAGGTTTGGCAAGTAGTTGAGGAATCCAGAGCCCTACGCTGGCTTCTCTCCTCCCTTAACTCCACTTTCATCACTCTCATCCCCAAAGAGGAGAACTCCATTACTCCTAATAAACTCAGGCCCATCGCTCTCTGCAACGTCCTCTATAAATTCATCTCCAAAGTAACTGTTAACAGATTAAAACCTCTTCTACCCATGCTCATTTCTCCGGAGCAATCGGGTTATGTAGAAGGCAGACAGATAATGGACGACATTATCCTCATTCACAAAATCATCCATTCGCTCAAGCAATCCAAGCAGGCTAGTATGTTACTCAAACTTGATCTCTCCAAAGCTTTCGACAAACTCAGCTGGTCTTACATTCAACATATGTTGAAAGCTTTTGGCTTTTGTTCCACCTAGGTTCATTGGATCATGAGTCTTATCACCTCCTCCCATTTTTCCCTTCTTGTCAATGGTTTCCCCTCACGCCCTTTCAAACCCTCCAGAGGCATAAGACAAGGGGACCCCCCCTCCCCCTTCCTCTTTGTTATTATGGCTAAGGGTCTTGGCAGACACATCAAGCAGGCCCTCCAGTCTAATCAGCTTAGAGGAATCTCCATCCACAATTCCCCAGCCTCCTCTCATCAGCAATTTGTCAATGACACCATGCTCTATGGCTACCCCTCGGCTCAGGAAGCCTCTCGCTTGAAATCCCTGCTCAACGACTTCTCTGAAGCCTCTGGCACTCATGTCAATAACTCCAAATCTCAAATCTTCTTCTTCCACACCCCTCTGACAGTTAAATCAGCCGTCTCACGCATCCTAGGCTTTCAAACCGCCACTCTCCCCTCCACTTACCTTGGAGCTCCCCTTACTGCCTTGGCCATAAAGCAACCTGCATGGCGATCCCTCCTTGAGAAGCTTGATTCAAAACTAAACCTATGGACTCACCGCTCCCTCAATCTAGCGAGTCGAGTTGTGCTTATTAAGTCCATCCTCCAAGCCATGCCTCTCTATCTATTTTCTATCCTTGCAGCACCAAAATGGGTATTAAAAAGATTGAGAAACCTGCAGCATGACTTTTTATGGGGAAGCTCAGCCACTAATCGTAAATGGGCACTAGTGAAATGGGACACTGTATGCAGGCCCAAAATCAAAGGAGGCATCGGACTCAGAGATCCAGAGTACAGCAACACCATCATGAATGCCAAAATATGGTGGCAATGGATAACTAGTCCAGACAAGTTATGGGCCAAAATATGGACAGCCAAATACACCAACAATATGCCCCAAGCAGAGCTCATAAGATTCAAGCCCACAAGCAGTGGGTCACTTATCTGGAATGCTGCCAAACAGCATCATCAGCTCATCCAGAAACACAGCTTCTGGGAAATACGGAATGGTCACAATGCCAGATTTTGGAAGGACGCCTGGAACCAACTGCCCAAACTCTCAAGTGTTCTTCCTTCAATGATCGTTCCGAACAGATAGGAGTAGCTGCATGCAACCGTCCATCAATTCTGGGAACCGGAAACAGTAAATGGATTCAGGAAGTAGCGACCAAGCAATCAGATAACCGATATTTCAAGCATACAGGAAGTAGCAGCACTTGAAGACGAGCTAAAGAAGAGAAGCATCCGGTTTGAGAACAGCGAGGATATCCTCAGATGGGGCTACCTCCCCAAAGGATCATACTCCACTTCTGAAGCCTATAATCTTATAGGCGCCTCCACCACTAGGTCGGACCCTCTATGGGAGTGAATATGGAGCTTCAAAGCTTGGCCCAAAATATCCCACTTCCTCTGGTTGGTTAGGCACAAAAAGATTCTCACCTGGGATAAGCTAAGGAGACGCAATTTCCAAGGCCCTTCGATATGCCACAACTGTTTTAAAAATGAGGAAACCCTACAGCATCTTCTGGATACTTGCCCAGTCGCCAATCAGCTATGGGAGAAGGTTGGCTTCAGGTGTCAGAAAAGATGTAGAGGACCTAGCGACATCGTAGATACCATCCGGCAGTGGCCAAAAAGCCCCTATGATTGTGCGATCCTCAACTACATGTGGAACATAATCCCAGGCACAGTATTATGGAACATCTGGAAAGAAAGGAACAGGCGCATTTTAAAAAACGAAAGCTCGCCCATTGAGGAAATTTGGAGCAGACTGCAAGGCAACCTCAAAGAAACCATGCTTCTGAAATCATGGACTAAAGAAGATCTCCCTACTAAAGATAATGAGAAAAACATCCTGGACAACTGGAAGCTGGAGCTGCCACAAGGGACTGCCACTCATCAGACAACGAAAGGTAATAACAAGGAAGTCAGAAAATGGAATGCCCCACCCACCAACTCATACAAACTCAATTTTGACGGAGCCTCTAAAGGCAACCCTGGGCCAGCGGGATATGGTGGTATCATTCGTGATCACAATGGTACCCCCCAGCAGATCTACTTCGGCAATATAGGGTGGGACACCAATAACTCGGCGGAGTTGGAGGGACTCTGGCAAGGGCTCTTAGTCGCCAGACGCCTCAATCTTCAACCCCTGATAGTGGAAGGCGATTCCCAGATCATCATCAGCATGGCAACGCGCATACAGAATGGCTCTCAAACTAGAAAAGTTGCTGACAGTTGGAGGCTAGAAGCAAGGCTAAACAACATTGCTCATGAGCTACATAACCACAGAGCCCTCTCCTTTCATCACTCCAGAAGAGAAGGTAATAATATTGCTGATCTCCTAGCCAATATTGGGGTAGAAAGCCACCATCCTTTCCAAGCAGGAAACTTGGACATCATCCCCAGCAATCAACAGTTTCAGGAATGTGAGAAACTCCTTCAAAGAGACACTGAACCCCCGGATGCGGGTGATGGCACGTTACATAGGGTTGGGCCACATGTCCAGCATGTGCCGCCCCGTGCTCACATAAATGATTGATGGACTCAGCCGTCAAAGGCTTAATCATGTGCGGTATTAGCTCAAGGCATTCAATGCCGAGCAGACTGAAGAGATGGCTGCAGTTATGGCGCGCGCCCAACGAGGGAATGTGGCAGGTTATCAAGGTATGGAGATGCAGAACACAGTTCATCGTTATGGTGGAGAGGGGGAATTGCAGATGCAGAGGCATTCTTCACAGGTGCAGACTCAGAGGTGGGCGGTTATCCCACCACCTCAATCTGTCATCTTGGCTCTTCGTCGCTCTAATTCAGGCTCTTGCCTTGGGGGGAAGTGGAAAATTGCGAGCAATCAGGGTAAATTGGCTTCGAGGAAGGAGGTTCTGGTGGCGAATTCAGAGATTGTCGCGTTCGGGAGGTCCTGCAGGCGAATTCCGCCTTGGGGTTGGTCTCACAACTCACCCAAAGCTATCAAGGAAGACGGAGGATTGTCCATGGCGAGGCTACGGGAGCGGCAACCTTGTAGGAGGGGATCTGGGCGGGGCTCATCCTCTCGCCCTCCGACAGCGAGAGAGCACCACCACTGCTGCTGCTGCTATTGCTATAGGCGGGCAGGGGTTAAGCCACTCCAAGCTGGGCAATTCATGGAGGTTGGTAGCTCGAGCGAAGGGGAGCCAGTCCTTCCAGCATTTGGCTCGGTTGTGTTCACCCTGGGCAACTCCAAGGATCAAACAGGTATCAATGCTCATATTTCAGTGCTTTTTACTCAAGCTCCTGAAGGGAATGACTGTGGGACGCCTCAAGGAATGGTGTAACCACCTCCAAAGGGCACTGGAAAGGAGAGCCCTGTTCTGCAGCCAACATCTGTGGTGGGCACCTCAGGGAAGGAGCTTCTGCCCGCTCCCTCGCACCCCCAGGCGTAGGAATCTCAAGGCTCAGCAGAGGATAAATGGGCTGCCATGTGGGAAGGAATCCTTGAAGGTCAGGGGTGGTGCACCATCGTGGAGGAAAAAGGTCCCGCCGATGAATGATCCCACGACGCGCGATCTGGCTCCTGCCTTTCTCTCTCAGCTCGGGTCCAGGAATTTGGTTGCTGTGGGTATTTGGGTACGGGTTAGCACTATGTTTGTTCACTTGCAGTTTTGCGTTCTATCTAGTTTGTTTTGGTCGAATTTACTCTCAGTCTGTCTCGTCTGTGTCGTTCCACAGTCTGGTTTTGAAGGAAGCCCCTGCATGGGACGTCATGCTCATGTTTAATTCAATCTGTCATGCTTTGTCGACTGTCAAGTCGAATTGGTCTCCAGTCTCTGTTAGTTTTTTTGGGGATTTTTGGAAGTCCGGTCGATGCTGCCCCTGCGTGGGAGCTTTTTGCTTCAAAGCTTAGATATCCCAGGCGCCACTGGCAGCCATGGAAGTTCTGTTTCACTGCTTGTAAAATTTTCCTGTAAATATAATATAATAGAATAGCTAGTTTTACCGAGAAAAAAAAAATACTCAAAGGGGGGGGTGAATTAGTATTAATGATAATTTTAACTTTTTATACAATCTTACTTTTCTGATTCATACATGGAAACCATCCAAATAATGAGGAGAAATATAAAATCAACGTACAAGCACACACCATGAGAATCATACACATGAGACACAAGGTTTTATGTGGAAAACCTTTTGGGAAAAATGACCAACACTTGTTGTTATTATTGATGTAAATAGAAGCACCTAATCTATTACATCAATCGGTTTTGTGAGAACCCACACACATGAAGCACCAAATCCATTTGATTTTTTCCTAGCACTGACTAGCAGGAAGCACAAACTCCCTCTTTTTGTGGACACCTGTCCAACTTACTAGAAGCACCATGTGAGGCACCAACCTCATGGATTTTTTGCAGGCACCAACTTGCAACTCCTTGAATTTTTACAAGCCAACTTACACGAGGCACCAACCCCCAAGCCTTCAAAAGCACCCACTAGATATGGAAGCACCAACTTCGTATATACAGGCACCAACCCACACTCAAATAGGAACTAAATGTTCTATATAGTTTGGCACCCACTCTACTTGATAACAACTTTGTTCTCTCTTCTGACTTTGTAGTATCCCACTAATCTACTCAACAACATTCACTCATTGTAGTCCACACATCTATGTTTTGTGCTCTTCATAAGTAGTCACTCATCTTTTGGAATTTTTCTCTCCACAGCACACACATAGCTCTCGACCTTCTTTCGCTACATATGCGACTTCGGCCTTTCTCGCAGCACAGGTACTTTAAACCTTTCTTACACAACACAGATGAATTTTTCCTTGCTCACACAACACAGAAAACTTCGACCTTGCTCGCAATATGGCATAGGCAAATTCTGCCTTACTCATAGAGCACATAGGCAACTTCTACGTTACTCACAAAGTGCAGATCTCAAGCCCTCTTACCTCTACATAGGAATTCTTGACCTTTCTCTTCAGAACTAGCTCTCTCTTAGCTTTACACAGCAGTGCACTTACCCATAGCTTTTCCACTTAGCTCACTTGCAACTATGTTTCTTTCCCCCACTTTTCTTATATGAGCTCCTATGTTTTGTTCCTCTGCTTCCCCCTAATTGATATTGCCACTATGTATTGCATTCACACTATGCGAGTGTACCTCCTGGCTCTTCCATTCTACTACTATGTATGCCTTGGTCTTTGCCACTACATTAAGCATGAGATTGGGAAACTGACAGTTTCTCCATACTGAGCATGAATTCTCAGTCCACCTGCACACTCCAATAAGGCATAGTCCTCTCTGTAAACAAAATTATTGGCACTGAGGCTCTCCATGCTTATTCATGGTTTTGCATGTATTGGATTTCCTTCATCATGGCTTCTCAACTATACTCAGGCATGGCCTTCATTTCCCTTGTTTCATCTCCTATTTGTTTGTTGTCATAGTTTACAAATAGCGACTGACCTTGTCGTCCTTCATCGCGGGACTGCATGGAGCTCCATGCTAAGATGACCACAAGGTAAACCCACCACTCCTTCCTGAAGATCATGCTCCTTGTTCCTTGACCCAATGATCTTTGATAGTTCTCATTACTCCTGAGACCAACTCCTCTTTTTCTGCATTCAACTCGTAGTTGTTGACCCATACACCTTTAACTCTCTGTACTATACTATCGGAGAAATTTCACATTTCAACTTCACAGTCGTGGAATGTTCTTGTTAGGGGTCAATCTTCCTTTGCTACTGCCCTATGTGCTTGGCTCTTTGGATTTACATGACCAAGAGCCTACCGAATATCGAAATCTCCCTCTATCGAAACTTTTTCAATAACCAACTATTCTAAAGTTCCGATATCCTAATCCTCTGATTGTCGAGCTTGTTTTGCTTAGCCCTCACAGTGCACTTCTCACCATGGGACCACTACCTGTCACTTGCCGCTTAGCATTAAGTTTATAAGCCTTGATAAGCCTGTCAGTGGTCATTCTCCCTTTGTCAAATTCTCTACACCCTTCGTTCTTTGAACTCTCACGACCATGTGCCAGCCTAGTATCAGAAGCCCTACTATATCGAAAATTTTCAATACTCCAACTGTTATCAAGTTCTGATTTCTTCAACCTTCGCTTGTTGACTTCCAATCTAACATCATCACTCCACATGGTGACTCCTTAGTGGTGACATGTGTCACTTTTTTCTAGCCCATTAGCCTATCCAATATGGTTAAATATGGCTACCATGTGTCATGTCGTAGTGTCACATCATGTTGACATCAACTTCCACTTATCCCTTATCATAGCTAATCATATCCTTCCATGTGTCCTTATCGGAGCCAATCACAGCTTTCCATGTGTCCTTATTGGAGCCAATCACAGCTTTCCATGTGTCCTTATTGGATCCAATCACATCCTGTCATATGTCCTGCTAGAGGCGAAAGAGGAGGACCTGCCAACCTTGGCTTACATTGAAATCATTTGTTAAATTTTCTTTTGACATTCCTTGGTTCTTTTAAAGGATCATCATCACTTATCGATATAGCAATATTTTAATAGTTCTGCACTTGAAAAGGTTACGATGTTGCGATATCCAATATGTCAATGTTCCAATACAACAATATCTAGGATTTTGATACCCTCCAACCTCTAATACAACTTGCTCTAATGTATCGCACCTTCGATATTCTGATATCACTGATATGTCGACCTTCAACATTCCAATGCATTGATATGTTGATCTTCAGTGTTTTGATCTCTTCTTGTGCTAATACACTAACATGTTATCGTCGATCTTGTAATGTGCTTATCTTTCGATATATGATATGCTAGACCTCTAATATTCCAGCGTTCTTAAGACTTCAAGCACTTGATCATCAGTAGGCCATAACTTTTGAACCAGGAATCCTTTTATGGACTTCTCCATATCTTTGGAAAGCTCTTCCAGGGAACTTTCCAATGCAAAGGGTTTGGTGTAGGCTTTGAGCCCATTTTCTACCTCCAAGATGGCTCGAAAATATCTTCCATTGTTCTATGCCTTGAGTCTCCACACAACTGAAATCACAACCATCAAGGTGATCCTAAGCATGAAGCATGTAGCTACCAGGGACATCCTCATGGTCCATCACTATAATAATCAATTTTTGGCTTCTCCAATAAGCCTGCTACTTCAATTATTCTCTACATGAAGCCTATAGCTACCATGAGATACCTCCTAGGCCATCACTGCCAACATCTATTGTGTCAGGAATTCGAGCTAGTCTGGTTGACATTAATGCCAATGCTCCTGCCAACAGCTGGGCAATGCCAACTACCTAACACATCTCCCTAGCATGATTGTTTTCATCAATGACAACATACTTGCAGATGCCTTCACGAGTCCACTGATCATCTAGACAATTCCAATTGTCAAACAATCTCCCCCTTTGGTATTGATGACAGCACTGCATCCCTCTCTTCATGTGATAGCCAAACCTCATGCTTCTTCCACAAATCTCATTACATGAGACACCAATGACCTACTTTCTTCTGAACAAGCCATCAAAACTTCTCTCCCCCTTTGGCATCAATGGAAAGGGGCTACAAGCTTCCTTTCTCTCCCCATGCAATCACTTAGTTGTGAAGACCAGAGTCTAGTTGTCCAGATATGCATTATGAATTGTACACATCTCTACCACGACTGTCATTGTTGCTTCTCCATAAAATGTGCATATTTGATATGCCATTGAACATATACTACCTCCAATTTTTGACACCTTATGGTTGCTGGATGAGCACTCTCTCCACTAATGAATATTTTGTATAAAAAACATTGATACCCATTGCCAATGGGTTTGTGAAAATATCATCAAGCTATTCACGTGACCTGTAGTGCTGTAACACAATTTCATCATTGTTAATCAACTCTCTAATAAAATGATATTTAGCATCAATATGCTTGGTCCTTTTTTGGAAGAAAAAACTCTTTGACAATGCAATTTCTCAAGTGTTGTTGCAGAAAATAGTTATCATGCCCTCGTGGTCATGATGAAGATTCCTCAACATCCTTCTCATCCAAACTTCCTGACACACTACTGCTTTTGCTGCGACATATTCAACTTCTGTTGTTGACAGTGGCACTATTGGCTGCTTCTTAGAGGCCCGTGACATGGCTCCAGAACCCAAATGAAAATCATATCCTCGCGTGCTCTTTCTGTCATCGACATTGCCTACCCAATCACTGTCAGTGTAACCAACCAGCTTGAAATCATTTGTTGTTGTGTACAAAAATGCCATACTGTTTTGTCCCACTGACATACCTCACAATCCTTTTCACTTCTTACTAACGTGTCTCCTTGGGTGTCTCCATGAACCTTGACACCAAACTTACTACATACATTATATCTAGCCTAGTGGTGGTCAAATACATCAGGCTACCTATCATGCTTTCATATAATGTCAGATTGACATTGCTGCTGCAATCTTCTCTGCTCAACTTCAACCCTATGATAGTTGGAGTTGATGCAGACTTGTTGTTCTACATTTTAAACCTTTGCAAAATTTCTGCCAAATAATTTGCTTGAGAGATAAAAATGCCATTTTCTGTTTGCTTCACTTCTATGCCAAAAAAATATCTTATCAATCCCAAATCAGTCATTTCAAATTCACTTTTCATGACTTGTTTAAAATCAACGATCAGGAAATCATCACTGCCTGTAAATATCAAATCATCTACATATAAGACAACAATGAGAATCTTACCTTCGCTCTCTTTGATGTAGAGAGTAGGCTCACCGTGACATTTGTTGAAACCATTGTTCAACAAGTAAAAGGTATGAGAAATAGCTCTTTGGATTATGATTTCTATGAAAATTGTGTATATGGGAAGCAAAATCGAGTGAGTTTCCCCTTTGGTAGTAAGAGGGTGAAACAAATATTAGAACTTGTGCACAGTGGTGTGTTTGGACCTGTGAAGGTTCCATCACTGGGTAAGTCTGTGTACTATGTATCATTTATAGATGACTTCTCAAGGAATACATGGATATATTTCCTTAAGAAGAAATCTGAAGTCTTTGACAGTTTAAAGAATTTAAGGCTCTGGTGGAAAATCAGACAGAGAAGAAGATAAAGGTGTTGAGGACAGATAATGGTGGAGAATTTTGCGGCAAGGA
>APFE031194695.1:0-10089 GCA_000404065.3 Pinus taeda | reverse complement strand
ACGCTTAGAAAAATGGGCATAACACTATGTTGTGTATTTTTTTTCTTCTTAGCACTTTACTTTGGCACATTAAACAATAATCTGTGGGTATAGACTAGTTTCCATAATGAACTTTGAACAATGTGTAGACTTCATATTAGCCCAATTTGGGGTAGTTCAAGCTAATTCCTTATGTGTATTTTATTTTTTTTCTAGATGTCCATATTTTTTCAATTAACTAATCAAGAACAAATTTGAAAATTAGACGACCCTTATTTTTTTTTGAGTGATTTTGGGAGACTATTATTGTCTCCCTTGCGATAACCCTCGGAAACTATTGATGCACATTTCGACTATGTTCTAGCTTAGCCTTCACCCAAAGCTTTTCCACACACGATCACTACCCTTGAGTCCATTACTTTTGACTAAGGGCTTATCCTCATGGTTGTGATCCAACCATCTACCTTCCACCTAATTGTTATGGCTAGGAAGCTCTCCTGATTAGTGGCAGGGATACATTGTCCCTTCTCTAAATCCATGATAGTGGAAGTTTTTTCTCTTTTTTTTCTTAGGGCTCATGTACTCTTTAACTATCTGAGGTATGGACATTATCTAGAGGTCCAAAACAATTGTCAATGTGTGAATTCCTTTAAGCCCTAGACTCTGTTCTATCCAATATGAGTTAGTTGTATGGATGCCTTTCTCTTATCTGATCTAGTTTGATATTTATCACTAAACTTCACAGTCCTTCAAACAATGCATCAAAACCAAAATATTACAACTAGGTTTGAAAAAACATAATGAACAACATAGACTGAAATAAAACAAAAAAGCGCATATATTTCAAATAAATCAATTATATATACATCTTCTCAAGGCCTAAGATCCCCTTTGACCTAATCTACAATGTCCTAACTTCCCACCTAACACACTTGTAGGCTTCCTAAATAAATAAAAATCCTAAAAAAATAAAGAATCTTACCATGCTAGCCTTCGAGAAGGTTTTAAATATTTTAAAATTTACATATAATTAGAGGAAATCATGCACTCTCACCAAGACTTGATGCTCCTTCGACAGGCTTTCGGTACAGTGTTTATGCCCCAGCTTCATAATGGCATGGTAGAAAATATTTATGATCTATTGACCATGTGTTTTCCTCCCGACATCATATTTGTCTCCATATCAGTCTTCTTTCTCCTCATGTGTCACTGAGATTTTACTCATACTCAGCAGTGAGCTACAACAGTTGACACCTCACTAAGTTCTCCCCTCAGGCTCTACCTTGTGGTATCTCAAGTTCACATCCTATGGAACCTCTCTAGCCTCCTCTACTCCTCTAGATGTTGCATTTTGATGACCTCTCTTGAAGATTATACCCACAATCACAATTGTGGAATTTCCTCAACAACCTCTATGGAACCGCAAATCAAAATTTTCTCTCCTTCTTGAGATTCTAGGAAATCTTTCCCTACTCTGATAGCACTTGATGAGAACCAATTATGGGTGACCCTCACATAGAACCCCTATTGGATTAATCTCATGAACAAATGGGTGAAGGTCCTATGAATACTTGGTTAATCTTAACCTCACTATAGAAATAACTCTTATCCAACAACAAAGCTTGACTTGATTTTAAATTCCCAAACTCCCAACATCTTAGCATGGGCAGAACTGTGGACTACTTGATCGCTTCCACCTATAGGTGCTTTCTTATGCTTATACAAATTGGCATAACTCTATGGTTGTGGAAATTTATTTTTTTGTACTGAACGTTTGACTTTGGTGCCTCAAACCTATAGTTTGGGGGCTAGACTATTTTCTAGGATGAACTTAAAATGACAACCAAACTTCATTTCCAACTAGTCTTAGGGGGGCGGGCTAATTCTTTATACATGTTTGTGTTGTTAACATTGTAAATTATAAAACTAGAATTGTGAATGCAAAATGAGAACTGTAGCCAAAAAACCCAAAAAAACATGAAAAAACAACTTGTAAATGGAAAGTGTTGATGTTGCATCAACATTGTTTTTCGAGGTAAATTTTCAATATTTTCTAAAAATGGTAGTAAAATCCAATAAAAGCCATTTTTTTGTACAAAAAATACCCCGTAAACGAAAAGTGTTGATCTTGGAATAACACCCTTTTTTAGGGGTGGTAAATTTTCAACATTTTCTAACAATGAAATTAAAGATAAAATATCATTAGTCCAAAAAAACCTTAAAATTCCAATGATTTTTAGGCATGGCATTAAAGATAAAATATCACATCTATGAAAAGCCTTAAAATTCGAACAATTTCTAGCCATGGTGTTAAAGATAAAATATCATGATGAAAAAAAACCTTAAAATTTTGATTAATTTTCAACCGTAGAATTAAAAGCAAAGACCATGAATATAAAAAACCTTAGGTTTTCAATATCATTCAACAATGGCATTATGGAAAAACTATATGACTAATTTTTTTTAAGTGAACACTTGAATGAAAGAGTCATTCTACCAAGTGTATTTTTTTTTTAAATGCTAAAATTATAGCTATTTTAAAATCTTAGCTTAAGAAAACTTGACACATTGCAACAAAAATTAAAAAATCAGCCATCACATTGACATGCAGTGTAGGTGAACTCAACCCATTGCAATGAAAACTTAAAAACCAACTATGAAATTGACACATTCTAGGGGCAAATGCAATCCATTATGACAAAAACTTTAAAATAAGCTATCAAATTGGCACATAATATGTCGAAGATTGACACAGACCTCACAAAAAAACAAATTAGTAAAAGGAAAAAAAAAAAAATAGAACATTGAACAAAAATTAAAATGAAAACTAAAACTAAAAAAAACTTAATAAAATAATAACAAGTAAACAAAATATATATTAAAACATAAAAATTAAAAAAATGAATATAATAAAATTTATTTCATATTTTTTTCATTCTTTTTTTTAATTGTTCTTTTATGTTATTATTTATCTTTTTTCCAAATATTTATTTACTTAATCTTTGATTTTTCAATTTTATGTATTTATACTTTATTTTTTAATGGTTTGTTTAATTTTTGTTTTTCTTTCTATTTTACTTAAATTTTTTTTTGATAACTTAGAAAAATCAAATTCATGGTTTTTTTTTTTTATTTATAATAAACTCATAAAATACAATTAAATTTGTTTTTTTTTTAATTTTATTCATTTTTTTTTTTATCATGTGATTTTTTTAACAAAAAAAAAACATCTATTTCTTTAATTACATCTATATACAAAATGTGTATTTATTGTTGAGTTTTTAAAATCATTATTTTTTCTTGACAATCATTTTATCTGTATTGAAGTAATAATTTACGATATCTAAATATATAAAAAAATACTATGCTGAAAATATGAATTGAAAAAAAAAAGAAAATTTCATTATAAAAAACACTGTAAAGAGAAACATAAAACACAAGTTTGCAAAACCCTTAAAACACAAACATCTTATGATTAAAAACAAGAAGATAAATAAGACAACATAAATAACTCTTTAATAATCAACATTTAAAAACATTTGTGCATAATTAGTACATAAGAAAAAATTAACTGTAAAAATATGCCTTAAAAAAAAGGTTGATCCTTTTGAAAGCATGCATCAACCCCAATAAAAATCGCCAACATTTAAAAAATATTATCCATAGTCGGTCATATCATAAAATTTAAAGTGTCAAAAGTAAGTCCTCTAAGTAAAGAAATTGATGTTGTATCAACACTTTTCAAAATCAACATGAAAATCACCAAAAATTAAAAAAAAAATGTTCATACTAGATACATGTAAGAAAATTTAAAGTGTAAAAAATATGCTAAAAATAAGGTGTACTATGAATCAACACTTTTCCAAATAGGATGATTTCTTGCTACCTCAAAAAAATGAGAAATCGGTACAATTCTTGTTTGTTAGCTTACATTGTTTGTTTCCTGAATGTCTAAACTTTGTTAATTAACAAACCATGCAACATTGGTTTCCTAAGCATTGTTTATTAATGAAATTTGGCATGAACTCGAAAGAAGCTGAAAATTATAGCTTAGACTAGCCTCCTTATTTCATGAGAAATTTCACAAGGTTATTCTCATATCCCTTTTGATAACCCTCAACAAATTTTGATACACATTTTGAATACGCTCTTGCTCGACCTTCACCCAGAGAATACCAAAATAGGATCATTGCCCTTCATTTCATTAGTTGTGACTTAAGAGCATATCCATATGTTAGTGATCTCACACTCTTCCTTCCACATAATTGTTGTACCTAGGAGTCTCTCCTCCTTATTGATGGGGTTGGATTATCCCTTCTTGAAATCCATGGTAACAAAACTTTTTTATCTGTTTTTTCTTAGGGTTAGCGCGTTCTTTAACTATTTAGGGTTTGGATGTTATCTGAAGGACTAGATTGATTGTCAATGTGTTTACTCCTTTAGGCCGTAGACTTTGATATAACCTCCATTACTTTTCTAGTATATATGCCTTTCTCTAGTCTACTCCAGTCTAGGATTTACAATTAAAATTCACGAATCATATGCCATCGAACAATACGTGGCAACCATGATACTACCACAGGGTTTGCATAAATAAAATAAACAAAATATACTCAAATAAATCATAGAGGCTACATATATTCAAAATAAATCGGTTATATATATGGCCTCTGAAGACCTGAGAGCCCCTTCGATGTAATCTACAATGTCCTAATGATTTTCCTCACACACTCATAGGTTCCCTATATGAAACAAACCCTAATAGAATGAAGAATCATGCCATGCTAGTCTTCTAGATGCTTCTAAATATTGGCATGCTAGTCTCATTGTGATAAGGATTGCGTCAATATGAAAAACAACAATGGTCAACCATGTTTATTTTACGGTTTATAATATTTATCTTAGGGTTTATATACCTTGGGTATATAATATTAATCCCGTGGGTTTAATATTATTCCCTTGAGTTTATAATATCGTTCCCTTGGCTTATTAATTGGAGGGTTCATATTCCTACGATATAATATTATTCATGGAGTTTATAATATTAATCGTAGGGTATAATATAAATCCTTTTGGTTTATAATAATGGTCAACCATGGTCAAACTTGGTCCAATGTCACATTGTGACAAAGATTGCCAAAATACGAAAATCAACCATGTTCAACTATTCTCAACCATGGTTAATCAGGGTCAACCATTGCCCAATGTCACATTGTGACAAATATTGTCCCAATATGAAAATCAAGCATGGTTAAGAATGGTCAAGCATGGTCCAACATCGCATTATGACAAAGAATGTATCAATATGAAAGGCAATCATTGTTAACTATGGTCCAACATCGCATTCTAACAAGGATTATCTCAATATGAAAATCAAGTATGGTCAACCACATTCAACAATGTTTATTTTACTATTTATAATATTTATCATAGGGTTTATATACCCTGGTCTTTAATATCTATCTTATGGTTTATCATATTATTTTCTCAATATGAAAATCAACCATTGTCAAACATGGTCAACCATGTTTATTTTAGGGTTTATAATATTTAACTTAGAGCTTATATACCTAGGGCTTATAATATTAATCCCTCAGGTTTATTATTCTCTTATAATATCAATCCACTGGGTTTTTTAATCTAAGGGTTCATATTCCTATGGTATAATATTATTCAAAGGGTTCATAATATTAATACTAAGATTTAATATAAATCCTTTGGTTTTATTAATAATATAAAAATAATTACAATAAATTTTCATTATAAATATTATAATTATTTTCACATTTATAATACAATGATAGTAATTTTTTAAAAAGTTATTATTATGTATACTATAATTTATATATTATAATATCAATATCATATTATTACTAAATCCATTCTCATTTGACGCCTATCAATATCAACCCACATTTAATATAGTGATATTAGTACAATCCATTGGTTATAATATTATCTTCATACAATTAATATTTATATTTTAATATTAACAATAATAACAAATATTAACCATTAAAATTAAAAATTAATATTTAATATTTATGAATATTAATATTAATATTTATTTATATTAACATTAATATTTATTTATTAATAATTAATAATAATTTATAATTATTAATAACTTCTAAATATCATTATTATCCTAGGGATGAACCATATTACCTTGTTTGAAACGCCAACCAAATCTTACTAATGTGATTAATATGAAAGATATGGTCATTTACAATATAGATCATAAAAGTCTAGGATTTATTATCATCATCATCATCATTATTATTATTATTATTATTATTATTACTACTATTATTAAGGTTAATATTTATATCATTTATATTGTTTTTATTGGTTAATTAATAGTGCATAATAATACCCCGGATGGGAGTGACGCTCAGACATTGATTGTCCACCATGCAGAGTAAAGAACTTAGGTAGTACCACCTGGAGAGCAGCGTGGCGTCCCAGATCCCTATCTCTCTCAGAAGGAATGTTTTAATGAAGGAAGGACAGTGTAGGCCAGTTGCATTAATGAAGGACGCGCTCCAACGCAGCCAGTTAATGGTTATAAGCATGGCGATATCCTGGGCACAATCCACCTCCGACGTTCATTTTTCTGGTTCCAAGTTCTGGTTTCAATTATGGTGTGATGATAAGCAAGAGCCTGTCTTCACAGGCAAGTTTCAGACTTGCTCGGCCTCGTTTTGGCAACAATTCAAGTGCACCAGCGCTCTCCATAGGGGGATTAGTTCGGTGAATCGTGGTAAGCTGTCTGAAGCCTTTGATTTTTATATTGACTGTGCTATCTCTCCGTCTCGAGTCTTCACTGTTTGTGCTCACTGGTCTCTGGTTCAATTTGGTCACTCGCCTGTTTCTATCCGTAGTTTCTTTGATTTTACTGTTTCCTTTCCCTTGCTCGTTAAAATGAAGCACCAAGGCAAGAGGAACCACTCTAGGGATCACCAAGGTAGTGGCAAGCGGCCTTCTATCGGCCATTTGGCAGACCTAGCTCACTCACCCATTAACCTCTCCTCCTCTCCTAAGGATTTGCCTCCCCCGAGTCCAACTCGCAAGCTTGTTCCTAACAGTGCCTTCCAAACGACACATTTCATGTTTCAGAGTAACTTGAACCAGCCTTTGATTACTACTCACGTTACCATTATTCTATCGGAGGAAGAAAACCAAGTCACCCCTCTGTCCTGCATTGTGCCCAACCCATCTCACAGTAGTGAGCGCTCCATGGATGAGGGAGTTCAGGAAATTAAGAAGGAGGTTAAGCCTGGTCAGAAGGATATTCAGTCCCTAAGTATTCCTCCTCTGGTTGATAGTGGCCCAATTGAGGCAAAAAGGGATACATGCACCACCAGCCTCGGTAAGGCGATGGATGGCAAGGGGAATCTCAGTGTGGGCATTGTGTGTCGGGATGTTGAGAAGACTCATGGGGAGGATGCGAAAGATGATTGACATGTGTGAAGGCATGTCTCCTTTTGTTCCTTGGTTTTTGCTCAAATGGCTATCTCTAGGATTTTTTCTCTCGTTTCGGCTCGGATGTGTCAATCTCAGGTTTTGGCTTCCCTCTGAGGAAGTGTCCGACCTCTTCCAGGATGTCTGCTCTCAACTATGCTTATCTGTTTCTCTCTTTTTCTATCAGCCTGTGTCTGAATCTAACGCCAGTTTTGTTAGCTGTATGTTAATGTTTTCCCTAGTTTCTTACAGTTATGGGGTAGTGCTGCAATGTTGATGGCTCTCCGGCTCTACCCCGTGTAGCCTCAATGCCATGTAAAATTATTTTGAATTTCAGTTAATAGAATTTAGTTTTTGCCGAGAAAAAAAAAATAGTGCTTAATAATAATAACAATAATGTATAATTTATAAATAATAATAAAATTATTAATGTTAATATTTTTAAATAAATGATAATAAATGTGATTAATATAATCTTATCTACATTTATCAATAACTATTATTAATGTAATTGTGTTATTATATAATAATGAATGACACTCGTTGGTTCAAAACGCCTTGAAAAATGTACTATTATGTGATTTATGCCGAAATACGTTTTCTCATAAATTGAAAATATTTTGATCTAACTAATTCTAATTCTATTAGAAATTTATAACCTATTTTTCAATAATAAACCCTAGAAACATGTATGTTCCACCTGCATCTTGGTTGTGCTATAGATTCACATACATTAAGAATTCCCTTTTGGATAGGAGCTGATTCTCTAGGGTAGAAAAGACCTAAAGTTCCTCAAACCTGTTGTTAAACAATCACTAGCAATCGTTATAGTGTCCCAGGCTCGGATATAATAGTTGGGAGGCTTCATTCTATTTAGAAAATCTATTCTGCACCAGGGAAAACCATTTTTTTTTGGTCTAATAAAATCTCCAACTTTGTTGTAGGCCATAAAAGGAAGGCCCATTCTCTTGACAAGAACTTGATGAGCCAATAGTAGCCCATAGGTCATAGTTGAGTCCCTACCATGAGAATCTATTACATGTGCATCCAAGATTCCAACAATAAAGATGATGCACATTTAATTGACCATGGGAGGTTATAAGTGTGACAAATGTCACCTTCTACTTGTCCACTATCTAGACTCGACCACTTCAACAGTTTTCTGATAGAAAAGAAGCTTGACCAATCATGTGTTGGTTCCCATAATATTTCCAAAGAAAACATTTATTTATTGTTGCACGTAATATTTACATTTTTCATTCCAATATTCAAATTTAGCCTGTCCCACATTCCATGTCTCTAACTTAAATATTTACAAGTAAACATAAAACCATAAAATCCTGCAAAAAATAATTGCAATAAGTGTTATTACACGATACTAGGGTTTTTGGATTTTAACATGTATCGTTGATTACTATTAAAATCTAAAATTACAATAATAAGCAACCTAGAGCTATCCAAAAACACATAGCTAGCGTACCTAATAGTTGGGCAATAGATCTTAATCTAGAATGTAATAACTTATTGTATGTTATAATGATTTTGTAATATTTTTTGAAGTATTTGTAACTAATTACTCTCATAGGGATGACCTATATGAGAATAGGGGTTCTAGGATTTACAATCTTTAAATAAAAAAATGCATAGATAGTTGAGATGTAATAAATGTGTAATGTTCTTCATCTTATATATAATCTGACGGTAATTATTAAGAGTTTCTAATCAATTTTTAGTTATAAATCTTAGAAACATGTATCTTCCACTTTCATCTTGGTTGTGTTACAACTTCACTATACGTTACCAATTCCGTTTCGAGCAAGAGTGCATTCTCTAGGGGTACTAAACGACCACTAATAATTGTTGTAGTGTGCCACCGTGAGAAATAATAATTTTTCTTCCATTCCACTTTATTCTTTTTCAAAAATATATATTGCACTTCGTATAACTATCTGTTATGTGTCTAACAATCCCCTTAATTTTTTATAAAAAATAAAAGGCCCATTCTCCTAGAAGGAAATTAACGACTCCTGACCATGAGACTATATGGCATATGCATGCAATATTCGTAGCAATGAAGGTGACTTAACTAATCTTTTTCGCATGTCCTTTGCAAGTCTCAATTCGAGAGGGCATCTTTATGATTATTTTAATTCATGTATGTTGTTGCTATTTGGATTTCTCTTCATTTGTGGAATGTTCAAGTCTTTTCTTATTTCTCTTCTCCTTGAAGTTAGCAAAGGTCATTTTGGCAATCTCATTTCTTAAATTATTTCAATGAATTGTGAATTTTGGGAACCATCGAACAACTCTTAAAAATGAATTTGACTTTTGAAAACTTTAATACGATTCCCAAGAATAATTTGGCTTTAAATATTTATTTTTAATTATTATTGAAATTTAAAACTTATTTTTAACTGAATTAGATAAATAGAATGTTTGAAGTTAAAATAACAGAAAATTTAGAAAACTTATATTTAGTTTATTTGATGGTTAAAATTAAATCTTAATTTGAAATATATATTTTTTATAGTATGATTCATTGATTTTATAAAGAATTTAGAAATATTTGTAATTAATTATATTATAATTTAATTGAAATTAATTTAAACTAATATCTATGATATTTACCAATTCTATATATAAAAA
>APFE031194682.1:77194-103513 GCA_000404065.3 Pinus taeda | reverse complement strand
TGCAATATCAAATTAGAGATATAATGTCTGTTTTATTCACTATACAAATAAAGACTTTTGATTTCATTGAGTGATATACTTTGTTCATAATGTCATGGTTTTTTAATTTTATAGTTGAAAAAAATTCAATTTCTTTTGTATCTAGCATGGTGTGGTTGAAAACATATTAAATTTATACATAGGAAAGAAAAATGATATTCTACCAGAAACATTAATGTGTTTTTTCCTTAAAAATTAACTTTGTTTGAGACATAAAAAATGGTTTTATTAGCATTTTTTAAAAAGTTTGAAAATTGACCCTAAAAAAAAAAACGTTATTCCAGTAGCATCACTTTCGTTTTGAAGCTATATTTTGCACGAAAATTTTGTAGTAAATTTCGTAGTCACCGCCATTTTTAAAACACGTTCAAAATTGGCACCTAAGAAAAAAACATCGTTCCAGTATACACACTTTTCGTTTTTAGCACTGTTTTTGATGTTTTTTTGGAGTTTTTGGGCCAGAGTTCCCGTTTTAAGTTTATAGTTCCCGTTTCAAAGTTTACATTGTTACCTTTCAAATGATCATTGAATGCAAGATAAGGAGTACTAATGATCTAGATTCTATCAATCACGAAGATGTGGTTCAATATCCACCAAATGTCGAAGAAGTGCTTCGAGTCTCGTGACTAAAGAATCTTTTTCCTATTACAAGATTACCATCAATCCGATGGAAAGTATATTATCTACAAAGTGGATTCCTTTTAACCAATTAAGGCCCATGAAGAAACTGGTCATGAATAGTCCTCATGACTGGACAACATAATTACATAGTCGAGCTTTCTGGGTAAACCCACGTAAACCTTTTTATGAAGAAAAACTAGTACTATCGAATGATTTATTATATGCTTTGAACAAAGTCGTATGACCAAGCAAAGTAAAACTAAAGTGACATTTTCCTTTTAATCACATTTAGTTACTATTTTCATGTCACAATATAAAAGTTGTATTGATGTTTAGTTCAATAAATTAATATGATTTATGGTGAAGTAATATTAATATGATATATATGTCATAAAATTTATGAATCAAGCAAAAAAATATTCCACACCATAAAGAAAAGACACTGCCATCCGACCCAGAACCGGATCGGATGACGGGGAAGGTTATTCCTCCCCAACACAAAAAAAAATCATTTTATTAATTATATGGTCTGCCTGCAAGCGCACCTGTGAAGGCAACACCATCCCTCACATTACAATACATTTTAGGCATAATAATTTCTCGGATAAGACATAAAATTGCCTACATAGACATAATACATAAGATCGTAAGCTTGCGGTCATGGATATGCGTGTTCTTGCAAATTCCATTGTTCCTTTCGACAACAATGTCGAAAAATCTGCACACACTATAAAGTCAACAGTACCATTTACACAATCAATAGTACCTTTTTCTCATCCAAGGTAGATAATTGTTCCTTCAACAATTCTATTTACTCATATGAAAATGAATAACAAATATCATTCAACATCCGTTAGGATCTAGACTATCTCTTCATTACACATTAAAACCAATAATCTGTATCTAAGCCAAAGTTAGTAATACAAATTCATCTGTAATTTAAAATATAAATTTAATCCAATTCTCAAAAGTTAAAAAAAAAAAAAAAACACATTTTCATGGAGAGATACTAAATGTTAGGTACCAGAACCTACTCCAATATATTCATATACCCAAATTACATATCCCTCAATAATGACTACATGATCTCTCTATATAGATATCCACTCATTGCACATATTGCCTCTTTATTAGGGCAACCACTATTATTACATATACATTTTGATTTAACCCCATATATGCCCGCCCTGGGATCATCATCATATCATCTTTCAAAAAGATTTGCAATGGTTTTCCCAACCAAATGACAAATACATAACAAGAAACTACTAATGATAAATGAAGAAGTCATATAATGCACATTGCAGATGTTTCTTTGCAACCGAAATTTGGAGATGGGCACTGTTTCTTTTCTTTCTGAATAGAAATTGTGTGATTTCGATAAACGTTAAGATTAGTTTAAGTGGAAGCTCCATTAAATAACTGAGATTTCTTTCAGGAAAGTAAGTCTAGCATCACGTTTTGAAGTAGATTATAAAGTAAAGTGAATAAAACGTTTCCAATAATCATATGCTTCACAGGGATGGATTTGACTCCGTCATGCTACCCAAAGACTCTAGCAATGCTAATATGACATTATTCCGAGGGTGATGGTTAGAGGGTTGATCTGGCATCCCAAATGCTAGATGATTAAATCCCTTCCTTAAAGGCTGACTCGGACAACACATAATATTGGTTCATATCAAGAGGCTTACACAAAATGTTACCATTAACACCAGAATTCAGAGAGCCATGCATATATGCACCCATAAAACTATAAAGCTTATTATACACATTTTTTCACGTTCTCGTAAAGTGTTATATACATATTACATATAACTAAGGATCATGGCCATAAAAAGTTCATTTTAGCCTTGCTACACCCTATGAAAATGGTTAATGATAAATACAACATGCAAATGTGTAGTGGGTTTATTTATATGCCAAAATCGTTGGGAAAATTAACAAATAGGAAAATGAAGACATTGCTAAGAATTTCAGAAGAGATTTGAGGAATTTTTATGTCGCTTATTGATAATTACAATTGTAGTGCATGCTATAGAGTGACCAAAGCAACTTAAAACTTGAAGTGCACTAATTTTGTTTGCCAAGATGCATGTGTCAGCCTGATATTGAACAACAAAATAGAGAAAATGTTACTGACTTGAATTGCATATGCACACAAGTATTTGTAACTGATTTTTACTTTGCAAAAAAATCATATTTACTTTGCAAACGTAAGATTATATTTACTCATTTTTTACTTTGCATGTACGTTTCTTAGTCCATTGGTCAGCTATGCTGGTCACTAAATTATTCTTATGAATCAAAATGCATAAGTATTAAAAAGCATCCGGAATAGTGTCTTGATTCATGGAATATTTGGATTTAAGTTCTTAAATAGTAACCTTTAGCTTTCTCAGATCTCGATACATCTGTCCTGTAAATTTACCATCGTCCTAATATTCAAACTGCTCTAAGAGTGCATTCATCTCATAAACAAAATGGGTTTCCTTTCATATTGTTGACTTTTCCTTTCCAACAACTGTAAATTTTATCACAAGGTTGGACAATTGATATGATTTTAGGAAAGAACACCTACCATTCTAGTGCCTGAGACTCAAACCCATGAACATCAGTTGTCACTTTCTTTTAGATATTCATCTAAAAACCACTAATTGCATTTTGATTCTCAATCATCTAGACCACTTCATGCTTCAATACTTATTTCAAAATAAAACCTAAACATGTTCCTAACTTTTTTTGACTGCTCTGAAACTTTCGATTCCTATTTTCTCAATAAAGTCCCTATTATTTATCTAGGTTTTAACTTTTAATCTTAAAAGTTTGTACTTGTTTCCTTCATGGTCTGTATGGTCAATTACAAAACCTTGAGGAAAAAACAAATCAAAATTTGTTTAATTTGAATATGCATGGTCCACTAAATTCAACTTTATATTCTTCTTAGATAACTATGTCTACGAATATAAAATAGAATGAAATTGCAGTTATGTAACCAGAACTTTATTTCAGACAATTTAATACCAAACAACACTATTTTCCTTGCTAGTTAAATAATATAAACCATATTAAACCATTGATAAACGTTATCAGTGTTGAAAAGCACAAGACAAATACAAACCAGGTTGCAAAGTTTTATGACGACCAGAAAACAACTAGCCTCAACAATTAACACCACATATGAGCAATTCTAAACCAATGGCGTAGTGTCCATTTCAGTTAGATTCCTCACACCACTCATGGCCAACCATGAATAGCATTGAACCTCTACGTACATTGTGATCTAAGTAAACCAGATGTGCCATAAACTTTAGGACCATAGGGTCATTCAGATATAAGTTTTAAGAAATTCTTCACTCTCTATCTATGAGCACATTGAATTTCAGTGGCAGTATTTCTTTTAGTTTCTTATATAATGCCTCGTAACTGTGATGGAACTGATTGTTCCACTATTGTATATGTATTCTTTTCCATGCTTAGATGAATAAATTCATAAATTTCTATGTTAAAGAAAAGTATCATGTTTCAAGCCCTAATGGTTAGCTCAAATGGTCATGAGCCAAACACGAGTTCTCTCCCCTCAATGTAAGGTGGGTAACAGGTTTGACTTTCTTAATCTCTACAGGGAGAGGGCATTGAAAAAAATATTAAATTCCACAAAACTTCAATAACTATTGTAAATTTAGATGTGTATATTTATTAATGCACAATAGAGTGATCAAAACGAGAAAGTATAATACAAGGTATCTTTGTCTAGGACCTTTGATTTTTTTCATCTTTACTATTGATTTCAGCTCTTTGTATTTTGGCCCTTTAGTCGACTACCTCAAGTATCTGCAGTTTTTACAGCCATGGCAAGCATGCACCAGAGAAGAAGTTGAGGAAATGATTGAATTGCATATCACAGTCAGCTTAATTGATGGTCACAACTTGAAGTACCGGTATTCATGTACCTGACTTCCAGAATTGTTTCGTCCTGCATAAAGCATACATTTTAAACCTAATTCCATTTCTTTCTTTTTAATAAACTCAAATACCTGTTGGACCCTCATAGTTTTCTTTGTTGAACTGATTACTCAGATGAAGTGGCCTTCCACAAATTATAGATTATGCACAAGCAAGAGGACCCCTAAACAAAATAACAATGATATCTAATTTTTATTTATTTATTTATTTTTTATTTTTTAAACTGGAATACCAAAACTAAAAATCCAACACTTGCAAGACTAACATAACTGAGATGTTAAGCAAAGATCATTCAACATTTATTCGAACTTTGAAGATAAAAATAGAAGAGGAAATTGGATACCATGGGAACATTCATCACTCAGCCATAGGCATTGGATTTAAATGTCTCTCCTGAGCTGGGGTTTTTAGATGACAAGGGTTGCGTTTTATTTCTCTCTTTGTAGGCTTTTTGAAAGGATTTCGCTAAGGCTCCAGGCAGAAGACACTGATCCAGTCAAGGAAGAGGGAAATACTATAGCGGAAACGACCTGCTAACACCAACTAAATCAAGGAATTCACTGTTAAGTTGCAATTACAATGGTCCTCAGCTTTAATCCTGCATTGCTAATCCCTGACAGGAGCAAGATTTCTGAGTTTTATAGTAAAAATGTAAAATCCCAAACCTGCATGTAGTCTAGTTCTAAATGAGTGAGCCTAGCGTAAGCATCTAGCCTCATGTACTAGCTTTTTTGAGTTCAATGAGCATGATAATGAGCAGGATGGTAGAAAGAAGACCCTCCTCAAGGGGTTGAAATTATGTGAAAATCAAGAAACGTATAAAATCAAGAAACACACGTGCCTGTCAACAATGGAAGATAATTTTGAACCTGAAAACGTCAGAAATCATGAGCTATGAACTAAACATTCTTCTGAAACTAAGACTTAGTATACCATTCTCCCAAGAGAATGAAAGATAAAATATCGGAATGATGGAATGCAAGAATGCCTCTCATCTTCCTCACCATCTATTAAATAGAACAACATTGGATGGGGAACCACATGCACACACTCCATGTTTCTACATGCAACTTGATTTTTAGCCTTCTTGATTTATTTCTTTACTTTTCTTTTGATTTTTAGCTTTACTGATTCTTTTTATTGCTTTCTTTGTTTTATTTCTATTTATTCTTATTTAGAGCTTTAGTGTAGTTATTACTATTTTTATTATTTTTATTTATTTTCTTGTATATTTTAAAATATCATTTATGATTTATTATTTTTATTATTTATTATTAAGTGATTTATTATTTATTATTTAATTATTATTAATTATTATTATATTATTTATTTGTATTATTTATTATTATATTATATTTATATTATTATTTTTATTATTTATTATTTATTATTAAAGGGAGGGATATTACAAAAGAACCAATCTAGTTCAACAATAGAGATCCAAATGGCATGACAAATATATAAAAGAAAGAAAGTTCCAGCCATGAAATTGAGGATTATTGTTTGATTCAAAGTTCGAAGGCTTGCAAGGGAAATTTCAAACTCATTGGCTTGGGCCCTATGAGATTGAAATAATCTTTGATAATGGTGTAGTTAGGATCAGAACTATTGGTGAAGAAAGGACCACCTTTCTTGTGAATGGTCATCGACTGAGAATCTATCATAAGCCATTGACAAAGGAAGAATTTATGAAATATTTGCAAGATAATACTAATTTAAAGTTGGTGAAGAAAGATTTTCCTTCTTCCCCAACTTGATCTCCAAAGGACTTTTTCTTTCTTAAAGGAAATATATATATATATATATACTTGAAAACAAACAATGGTTGGCATGTTTATACAGAAAATCGAAGGTGAAAATCAATTTTTGACACCTTAAATTTTCCTCATTCCTGTTCTAAACCCATTTTCTTTATATCCCACTCTTTTCTTTTCAAAAATAAAATAGCTACAGAATAACAATAAATCTATGGCTTTTACATAATTCTGCAACTAATTTTGATAGGAACCACCAATTGGGCAATTGAATCAGTGATCAAATTCATTCTTAAAAGCACCCAAAGACAATGAAGAAAGGAGCAAACAAAGGTCAGAAATCTGAATGTAGAGGTATGCAAACATTTAATTTAGTAATAATGATAAAAAAAAACATTTAGTATATGAATTTTATGATGATTGTACTGCAAGTTAAAAGTAATCATTGCCTAAGGTTGAAAGGTGTTTTTGTCATATCACCATAACACCGCCATTGTCTCCAATCATTTCACAAGAATCCCAACTCAATATCGAATTCATTGAAGAAATCGCTGAAATCATCAACTCACATTCATTAAATCCTCTAGAACGGTCACTTCATTCATTCCTCTCTCATCCATAGTTTTCATTTATACCCTTTCATAAACCCCTCATTCTGAAACCCTGATCCATTTTTTGTCAAGAAGCAAGTCAGAGGAAAAACTTTCCAATCACGGGGATCATTGTGAGGTCTTAGCCGAATGGAAGAGAGTTCATGGAAGGTTACTCGCAAGTAAACGAGATGTTGTAGATAGCGTAGTGGCTACATTGCGTGGAGAAATTTGATGGTTTCAACAAAGAGGTGACCAAATCCTTCGCCAGAGCATTTGATGGAGTAGAAGTTGAGATTGGAGATGTTAAATTTGCAGTGACAAAGTCCTTTATTTCTGACGCTACTAGCCTATCCAGAGGAGGAGAATGATGGTTTAAAAATAGAGGCATAGAAAGTGAAGAATGGAGAATTTTCGTAAAGAACCTAGGTATGGACATATCCATTTTCAAGAAAGGAATCCCAATCACTGCACTTAAAATTAAATGGAGAAATCTATTTTTAGCTATTCAAAAATTTATCTCTTGTGAAGGAAGGTTTGGTTACGTGTTCTTTTATCACATTCATCTAAGGATGCATTTTCTTGAAGGGAATGAGATCAATCTTCCATATTTTTTGTTGAATAGCTTAAGAAAAATGTCAAGAAATGGACAGAAAAATATTCAATTTATAGAAACCACTATGTATCATCATGGCCTCATCAAAATGCTTATTGAATTCCACCTTAAGGGTTCAGGAGATGTTTGGGAAAACTTCTTACCTAGAAACCATTTTAAGGAAGAAGAATAAGAACAGATCAGTAGTGGTAAAGGAAAAAGAGGGAGAAAAAGAGTATCTAAAACCCTATTCAAAATTCACCTCAACAATAGTCCCAAGAACAATCAAAGGATGAAATTCCTATTGCAAACATTTTAAGAAGCAAAAAGCAAACTATTAGAATAAATAAAGTCAGCAAAGAAGAAGAAAACACATCCAAGGACATAGAGGAGGTCAAAATATAAAAGAAAAGAATTCAAATAAAAAACCCTCCTCCATCAAATGTGAGAAGAAGTGTCACGCTTAATCCAACACTAAAGGAACCATCTCTAAAAGACATGTAATTATGATACATAGGAAACAGAGAAACAAAGGACTCCCTCAACTATTGTTATTTCACCCATTCAAAGCCCAGACCGAAGAACAACATAAATAAATCTAGTACAACAAGAAATATATGATTATATCGAATCTATGGAAAAGAAAGTTGCAGAAAAGACATTTGGTTCAACAATGCATGCAAAAGAAGGTCAGTCTAGTAGCCACAAGAACCTCTAGTAATAAATATTTAAAAAAAAGAAATCTTTGACTTGGAGACGCTAAATAAACACATACAAATGGAACATGAAACCTTGAAGATATAGAATGAAATTCAAAGGACCCAAAATGACAATATTCTCTTACATTTGAGCGTGTGGTATAAGAAAAATAAGAAGCTGAAACAAAAGAATAAGGTCCTTAAAATAAAAGTGATAAATCTGAAATACAAAATTTTGATGAAGAAGCCAAGGATGGCAGTGGAAAGGAAAAGGTGAAAAAGACAAATTTGGATGTGTTGGCTTGAGTTTCAAAGGAGATGCAATAGTTGACAAGGGCACATATTTTTGCATTTTTGAATGAGGACATACAATGACCTCCATGTCGGGGAATGTAGAGCCTCATGAATGCTTCATCTTGACAAGCTTATTCACTCATTTTCCTTCTCCTTGACCATTACTTTTAACTTGATAGACATCAAATTGCAGGTTTTTGACATGGGTAAGGTATTAATTATCCTATTTTTCATATTTCATAAATGTTCCTTATTTTTCAGTTAGATTTTGCATTCGCTATGGGATTCGTGCAATTCTGCAGTTAACATCTGTTTTTGCAGCCAACTCCATTGTTGAACAAGGTCTGAGGCATCATTCAAGGAAAGAGAGACATGGGAAAAAAGAGGTTGATCCAATCAATGATCTCTTCCTATCATCTGCATCAAATCATTAGAAGAAAGCCTGAATCACGTGGTTAAAGGCAAAAGTCAACACGTAGCTAGAGCATGCAAGCAAGAGTTCGAGATGAAAACGCCTCACGATTTTCTCTGTTGAATAATAAATCATGAATGAATCATTATCCACTTCTCAGTTTGATAGTTGAATTAGAACTATGTTAGACGAAAGTATGCATGAAAGCCTCAAACATTTATTAAATGGATTTTATAAATATCATAAGGCAGGACAAAACATGAGACAATGTGAATGAATATATTGTGATTGTAACTATTTTGAAACCTGTGTTTTTATTTAATGGAAGTGCCTTTGAAGACTTGATGCATAGTTAATTGTTCATTGAAGCTTGAGGCCGCCTGTTTGTTGAGGGCCCCTGCAAATAGTGAGGTTTTTTTAACTTGTAGATTTTTCTTTTTGTTATTATTTGCTGTAGTATTTTTGCATATGTTCATTTCATAATTCTTAGTCTCATTTTAGATTGGATAGCAACAGTGATATTTCTTTTGATTAGAAAAGCAGTAGTGAAGTTCTCTATTAGTTGTTTTTGGATCATCAAATATTAATCCTGGCCATTTATAGTTTTGATCTTCCTATGATAACATTACAACTCTCTTTTATAGTTTATGTAGCTGTTTTGACTCATTAAAATACTAGTGGTTTCGTTGTGATTTCTTTGGAATTTCATCAAAAATCATTTCACCTTCATAGCATAAGATGTTTCTCTCTATAGATTTAGGTATATAGATTTATTTCAGCCTTATGTTCATAGCATTTGTATTCAAAAGTTTTCTTATTTTAATTTCATAAGAATATTGGTTTATCTGCAGTTACTTTCTTAAACTTTCAATTTTGAAGCAAGAGTGATTAATATAGTTTAAATTAAGCAAGTGTGAGTTAATTCAGTTTTCATTCTACAGGTGTGAGTTAATATAGTTTTCATTTTGCAAGTGTGAGTTTATTTTTGCAAGTGTGGATTTCTTTATGTTTCAGTTTTCATGTAAGAAATATAGCATTAAATTCACAATCATTTTATTTGAGATAGCAATGTTAATTTCATTTTGAAATAGGAATACAAAACTTAAAAACACATTTCCAATAACTCAATCAATTAATAAATCCAACTTAATAAAAAGGCTTGTAGCATATATTGTGCACTTGCACTTCATAATTTTACCAACTCCGGTCGATAATTTAAGTAATCATTATAAGACAATTAAGTTGACAAACAATTCCTATGCCCTACAAGACTAATCCAACTTAAATTATTATTTATCTACATGATCACAACTTTCAATTGATTACAAATAATAATATGCAATTGATAAGTAATAAAAATTGTGGCTTACATATGTAGTGAATAAGACCTCTTAAGTTTGCGCCACCCCAAGTGGACATATTAAAGTTGAAGCCTCAAGTACTACAATATTATTACAATATTATTGGTTGAATACTAGGCCATCAAATTACTTACCATTTCCTTTCTCCATAAGAATTCATACTATATACTCCCATTGTAACAAGGTTTGGCAAAGGGTAGAGCCAAAACACTTAGCCAGAAAGAATTCCCCTTGAAGCTAAAGTATGCTCATACCAAATGTTGGTTTTAACCTTGTAAAATTAGTTGTTGTAAATAGACTTTTAATAAAAATAAAAAATAGGTAATGCTGCATTCACACACATTTAACATAAATATTTTGCTCTCAAAACCCAAGCTTATAAAACAACAAATATTGATAAATATATGTTGTATATAGTACAACATATATAACCCATCACATCTTAATCTGAGTGGATCCTGAAATAAAATTGGGCTTG
This sequence comes from Pinus taeda, assembly GCA_000404065.3. Lineage (NCBI taxonomy): Eukaryota > Viridiplantae > Streptophyta > Pinopsida > Pinales > Pinaceae > Pinus > Pinus taeda. Next base: position 92,705 of record APFE031194682.1, on the reverse strand, counting down.
AAAATAGCTCGTAAATCAAAGTCATAAGATGGAAGTGAAATCATGGTTGTATCATAGTGCTCATCTCCCTCATTCCAACGATGCAAATGGCACTCAAATCCGAGTTCATATGCTCAACTTATAGCTGGTTAAAGCTCTGGACAAACTTGGCCAAGTGGCAGTCACTAACCAGGCAAGAAATTGGGGAAGGGATGACGCATGGAAAATGGTGGTTAGAAAAGGAGAATTTTCACCTCCTTAATTCATCTAGTAACCCTTAAAATCTGGCGGAGAAATTTTAATTATGTGCTCTATAAAAATAAAAATAAAAGACAAATTTGGGGTGGTGGGCTATTACCCCTGCCACCCCCCAACAAAACCAACGACATTGTTATGGCACATATAAAAAATGGCGTGTTAGGCGGGTCAACCCCAGCGGATCTCCCTGACCCACCAAATGACAAACATCTATAAGAGTGGAATTGACGGGACTTGAACTTGCCCGACCAGGTGGATCAACCCGCCACCCAAGTGGTTCCAAAACATATTCCAAATTCAAATTAAGTTTATTAACCACTGACTATATAAAAAATCAAACTGCTTTTGTCAACAAATCCACACCATATTTGGGGTGGGTCGGTTTTGAACCTGGCATGCCACCAACGAGCCATGACTCGTCTGTTGTTGTTGCCACCCCATCTTTTATATAAAACCTCACATTTTCCATTCGAACCATACCAGAAGAGGAGTGGAGAATAGAACCCTGAGTGGCCAGGAGGTTCAGAACCATGAGCGAAACATCTTGTTAGATGCTGAGAAGATTCCCTTGGGGGGACCAGAGGTGCCAGTGTCAAAATTTGACAAGTTTATAGTCATTTTTACATGTTTTTGCACTAGGAATCCAACTGTACAGTCTGTTTCTCTGGTCAGGGTCTCCATTTTTAGTTCATCACCACAGATAGGAGGTACATGGGTAATTTTTGTAAATTTGCTTGTAACTTATTTCTTTGCTTCCATTTAATGAAAGAAGGCCTCCCCACTTTGAGGAGGGCTTGGAGACGTAGTCTACATTAGGTGAATTTTGTAATCAAATTATTTGTGTGCCTTTGATCTCATTGTTTCTTTATGATTTCTAGTTCTTTTCCATGTGTTAAGTTACTTGGTTAATATTTTCTTTTATATGCAATTATGTATGCATCCTTGAAGTTAAAAGATCTGGACCAAGTTTGGTATTAGAGCAGGGCTTCTTGATGTGAGTTGCATGAGTGAATGGTTACCAGGAACAAGATCCAAAGAGGTGAAGGGAAACTTAAATCCTTTGATCTCGAAGCAAGTCATGCACCACAAATATGGAACATGCTAGATGAAGAAGCTCGAATGGAGGAAGAGTGAAATTATCACAATGTCTTACTCACCATGGCAGAGAAAGTTGGCAATTTTGTAGAGTATGAGAAGACAATCAAGCCTGATAAGGAAGAGCCATATGTGTAGAAATTTCACACTGTAGATCACTTGATAATTCAATATACTAAAGAAAAATATTTGATCTAATTCTAGAAACAAACTTGCAGAAGCTTGATCGATTTTGAGCAAGATCAAATAGAATAGATATAATAGAGAATGAGAAATCATACACATGAAACACAAAAGAATACTCCGGGGAAAGCCTTAACTAAAAACCCCGATCTCTGTATTATCATACAAGTGGAAATATCTTAGGATTACACAAAGCTTTAGCTCTCAAGCTATCCAGCTCTCAGTAAAATCCCTCATTGATGCTCATAGATAGAATAGACAACACATATGCCTTCCTTGAGTCCTCCAAGCCTCCTATTTCCTTGCGTAATTTCTCCTGGGTCCTCCAGTTGCAACCTATGTGATTCTCACCTCACACACAATGGTGACCTCTGAAATAATTGCGCAATCCTGAAAGAGATAATTCCTTCTGCATGATGAGTTTCCTACATAGGAAAATTCCTCCAACTGATTGTACACTATCCCTTCCTCTGATCTCAACTGGGTCTCTGACTGAACTGACATGCATGAGTTATTTATGAGAGAATATTCAATTATCTAAAGTGAAGTAGTTACATGCATGCATGCAATAACTAACCGAACTCACAATCAGTTCCACAAATTGTTGGAACTAATCTAACTAGACTTAACTCAGTTAACTGAGCTAACTAATTACAACTCAAAGTACAACTCATCCTGATCACTTTAATTATGGGATAACTTCCTCAATCAAAGGGAAAACTGTCACATGTCTTCACATAGACTTCATGTTTGATTTTCTCCAACTAATTAATTCAAGATTAATTAGTTAATTATTTTTTAAACAACTGCTAAGATCAAATTCGAATTTTAATTCTCAATTTTAGTTCAGAGACTAACTAAAATTGGAATGTATCTCGAAATGCTATTTATAGTAATTCTAATTTTAGCATTTCTATTTTATCACTCCTTGTTGATATTTCCAACACTCGTACCTAAAATGCTATTTATAGCATTTCTTGTTGCTATTTTGAACACTCCCTCTCAACAAGAAAGGCATTCAACTCGAACCCGATCCAAAACCTTTGGAATGTTCTACATGCAACACTTCTCTCAAGTGTTGTTGCTCCAACAACTCTAGGAACACAAAAGATATCCAACTTGAATTAGAATGATGCCTCTATCATCAAAGTCTCTGACTGCTATTGCCTCTATCGACTAAAAACTTTGCACCTCTGTGCTCTTCAGCATTTGACTGCTCTAGCCTCTACCACTTTAATCTTTGATTGCATCAATCACACCGATTCCTATTGCTGCATCCGTGTTGCTTCTGGTCCTATCTCCCAGCATGCATCCATACTGCACCTCCTCTCATCATGTAGCATCGTGTTGCCCGCTGCTACACTGCAACTCAGTTACTGAGAAGTAAGTAACTGATCTCCCAACTGACCTCCCTGTTGGGCGAGAAACACACTCTAATGCTGAAGTTCCCATTGCTACTGACAAGTGCTCCCTCTCTGAACTCTGCACTACTGCAACAACTCCCTGCATCTTGCATTGTTGCACACCTTTCTATGCCATCCTGCACTGGTGCAACACTCTTGTGCCTCTCACATTGTTGCAGCCTGCTAGCTCTACACTACCTTGGGACTCCTACACTGTAGCTCTCTTTGTCTCTCCATCTACATCCATCTCTACCTACTTAGCCAGTCTTGCTACTCCTCATCGGGGCTCCCGTAACAAGGTCTATTCAAAGAGGTTGGGTACCTCAAGGATCCTGCCCCTATTTCAGCCTTCTTGGGACTATCACTTCAGACCACCCCACCTCACACCTGGAGGTATGGCTGCATGTGCTCCCTCTGCCCACTTGGCTTGAAATTCCCCCCTACTGTTGGTATCTTCATGAGTGGATGCCTCCACTCAGTCTCTTCTCTGCTTCTCTAGTTGTGGCTACTCCACAACTTCCTGAAGCTGCTTCACCAATTATGGTTCCTCCACAATTGTCTAAGACTTCTTTTGGGACTGCATGTTGAGAGGTAATTTACTCTCCCTTTCAACCACAAAGTCTTCAACATTTTCTTTGCTTCTCAAGGCTTTGCATAAATCTTGAACCTCAAGAGCATACAGGTTCTTGGCTAGCACACCAATCTGTTTCATCTTTCCTACCGTCACAAAATTTTCTGGAAAAAGAGTTGATTTTAAATCAATGATATCTCCCTCATTCGAACTCTGATTCAGCTGATTTTTTGTTTTGAGTTTGGGTCTTTTTACGCAAGGAATCTATATCTGCTGTTTGTTTATGAAAAATTTGCACAAAAATTTTCAGATCTACTCTGGAAACTCGCGGCCCATTTTTTTTTTACTTCAAATTTTCTTCTTTGTATATTGTTCACTACTTCAATCACCTTTTCTTTGATACCATGTAGAAATTTCACATTGTAGATCACCTGATAATGCAATATACTAAAGAAAAATACTTGATCTACTTCTAGAAACAAACTTGCAAAAGCTTAATCGATTTTGAGCAAGATCAAATAGAACACATATAACAGAGAATGAGAAATCATACACATGAAACACAGAAGAATACTCTGGGGAAAGCCTCAGCTAAAAACCCCAATCTTTGTATTATCATACAAGTGGAAATATCTCAGTATTACACAAAGCTTTAGCTTTCAAGCTATCCAACTCTCAGTACAATCCTTCATTGCTACTGATAGACAGAATAGACAACACATATGCCTTCCTTCAGTCCTCCAAGCCTCTTACTTCCTTGCATAATTTCTCCTGGATCCTCCAGCTGCAACCTATGTGATTCTCACCTCACACCCAACATTGACCTCTAAAATAACTGCGCAATCCTGAAGGAGATAATTCCTTCTGCATGGATGAGTTTCCTATATAGAAAAATTCCTCCAACTAATAGTACAATGTCCCTTCCTCTGATCCCAATTGGGTCTCTAACTAAACTGACATGCATGAGTTATTTATGAGAGAATATTCAGTTATCTGAAGTGCAGTAGTTACATGCATGCATGCATTAACTAATTGAACTCACAATCAGTTCCACAAACTGTTGGAACTAATCTACACTGGGACTTAAACTTAAGTTAATTGACGCTAAACTAATTACATACTCCAAAGTGCAACTCATCCTGATCACTTTAATTAAGGATAACTTCCCAATCAAAGGGAAAATTGTTGCATGTCTTCACATAGACTTCATGTTTGATTTTCTCCAACTAATTAACTCAAGATGAATTAATTAATTATTTTTCAAACAACTGCTAAGATCAAATTTCAATTTTAATTCTCAATTTTAGTTCGGGGACTAACTAAAATTGGAATATATCTCGAAATGCTATTTATAGCAATTCTATTTTTAGCATTTCTATTTTATCATTCCTTGTTGCTATTTCCAACACTGGTACCTGAAATGCTATTTATAGCATTTCTTATTGTTATTTTCAACAAGATGACCATGCATCAGTAAATCATGAAGGTGGAAGAGGAGAGCCTCCTGAACCACCCTCTTCATCATCTAATGACAGTTCTTCTTCTTCTTCTTCTCATCACTCTAACAAGCATTATAGGAATACATCTAAGAAGCCACTTTTTAAGCTAGATGTAAAGTTTACTTTGCCCACATATAATGGAGAATGTAATGCAGAGAAACTAAACAGTTGGATTATATAGATAGAGGTTTATTTATGGATTTAGCATATTGAGGAAGATGAGGCAAAGATCCAATTAGAATCTCTTCGGCTGAGTGGCACCACTCTCATCTGGTGGAAGAGAAAGTTGCAAAAAGCCAACAAAAACTTGGGTAATCTCCTTTCTTCTTGGTCCAATTTTGTTTCTACATTAAAAGATTAGTTTTATCCTTTGGGTTACCAACAAAAGGCTTTAATGGAATGGCAATATTTAAGGCGAGGATAGGGTCAAAATGTACAAATCTTCATAGAAGAGTTTAGAAAACAAGCATTGAATCTAGGCATTTCAGTTGATTCACTTGAAACTGTAACAAAGTATATTGGTGCTTTACATAGTTACATCAGACATTATTTGTTATTCTTTAAGCCTACTACTATTGATGCAGTCAGTGTGAAGGTCATTGACCTTGAAAGCAAGTGCAAGAATGATAAATAAGAGCGATTGAAGAAAACATCTTTTAAACCACACAATGGCAAGCACAAAGGAAAAGGAAAGGGAAATGACTATAAGGTAGCTACAACCAAGAAGGAGGAAGGAGCAAAGCCATCTTGCACACATTGCAAGAAGGAAGGCAATGATGATCAATATTGTTGGAAGATGCATTCAGAGTTGAAACCAAAGAGATTTGGTTGGAAGAACAAGGAAAAGACGGTGGAAATCGCACAACAGAACCTTGGGTCCAATTCCAGTTATGAGACATTAATCACAGCAATGGGCACACAATGTACTCTTTATCTTCATGCTAATGAAAATTATGAATTGCATGAAAGTACAAGTTCTTCAAATGAGTCTCTCGTCAATGAATGAAAGAGAATTGAATTGTTCCATATTAGAGTCGTAATGAAACACACTAAAGTGGAAACCTTGTTTGATATGGGCCCATAAGAAAATTTGATTTCACAATCCTTGGTTAAAAAGTTAGGATTAGTGACCAAGCCTCATCTGAAACCCTACCCTCTTGGTTGGGTGTGTGATAAAGAAAAATCACATGTAACCAAGCAGTGTAGAGCAAGATTTGTGATTGCATCGAAACGAGTATATGAGGTTGAGCTTGATGTTGTACCCTTGGGTATTTGTGTTATTGTATTGGGGAGTCTATATTTGTATGACAAGAAAGTAGTTTTAGTTCACCATGAAAACAAGTATCATCTCATGAAAGATGAGGTGGAATAAATTGTTAGAGCTCATAGCACCAAAATCAGTGCCAGTCTTTTTACTGCGTGTCAGATGAAGAGATTGATTGATTCCAACAAAGGGTGCATGCTCATGGTTGTGAGAGCAAATGATGTCAATACATACGAAGATTTCCAAGGTTGTGATCCCACTCATAAAAATGAATTGTATGAAATTGTTTCTAACTATGATGGGATTTTTTAGGAACCAAGTGGGTTGCCTCCAAAGCGTGAGATCCAACATGAGATTCAGTTGCAGGATGATGCTCCTTTTCCCAACATTGGTATGTACATGTTGTTAGCCATCGAGATGGAGGAGATAAAGAAGCAGGTACAAGAATTGTTGAGCCAAGGGGTCATAAGGCCAATCTCTTCTCCATGCAGTTCACCTATTGTTTTGGCGCCAAAGAAGGATGAAACATGGGGCATGTGCATGGACTACAAAGCACTCAAAAAGATAATGGTGAAGAATTGGTACCCTCTCCCTTACATTAATGATTTATTAGATCAATTGAAAAATGTTGTCTATTTCACAAAATTGGACTTGTGTAGTGGCTATCATCTAGTCTGGATTGCAAAACAGGTTGTATGGAAGACTGCATTAAAGACGAAACAAGGATTGTTTGAACGGCTAGTAATTCCATTCAAAGTATGCAATGCTCCATCCACATTCATTAGAGTGATAAATGATATTTTCAGGCCTTTTCTTGACGATTTTGTACTTGTATATCTTGATGACATTGTTGCTTACAATAGGACATGGGAAGATCATGTGAGTCATGTTAAAAATGTGCTTGATGTTTTGCAAAAAGAAAAATTGTATGTCAAAATGTCTAAGTGTGAGTTTGGGAAAAACTCTTTGGTTTACTTTGGCCACATTGTTGGAGGTGGACAGTTAAAAATATATCCTTCTAAAATTGATGTTATTGTAAAGTGGCCTACCCCACCAATGTTACAAAGGTTTGTAGCTTTTTGGGTGTAATGCAATACTGGAGAAGGTTCATTTCCAACTTCTCCATCATTGCATCTCCCTTACATGAATTGACGAGTATGAATCAAACCTTTCAGTGGGGAGGAAAATAGCATAAGTATTTTGATACACTAAAAGAGAAGATCAGTACTGCACCATTTTTGGCCTTCCCTAACCTCCAACAACCTTTCGAGATCGAGACTGATGCCACTGGATACATCAAGGGAGTAGTATTGATGCAGCAAAGGAAACATATATGTTACCATTAAGAGACATTCTCCCAAGCTGTTGTAAACTATCCCACATATAACAAGGATTTGTATGCCTTTGTTCAAAGCGTCTAGAAGTGGAAAATTTATCTGATCAGTAAGGAGACCATCATTCACACATATCACTAGCCCTTATAGTAACTTTAGTTGCAGACCAATCTCCAACAAGCATGTCATTTCAGATGGATGGGATTCCTTCAACAATTTCACTTGGTAATAAAATACAAGAAGGGAACCAGCAATAGAGTGGCAGATATGCTTTCTCACCCTCCTATTTTTGCATCTATAGTTTTGTAAAATGACTCTTTATCTTTTAAAAGTTATGCTAAACAATATGTTGTTGATGATGATTTTAAGGATATTTATGCAAAGCTGACTCATGGATTGTAGGTGGATAATTACCATTTGGAGGGAAAGTTGTTAGATCACCTTGGAAATATTTGTATCCCCACCAATGAAAGAATACATGTAATCAGATAGGCACATACTTGTCTTGTTTCAAATCATTTTGGTGTAGGGAAAACCTTGTGTCATTTGCAGATGTTGTGTTATTGGCCTCACATGAAAAATGTTGTGACTCGATATGTAAAGGGATGTGTGTTATGTTCAGTTAGCAAGTCCACTAATAGAAAATTAGGGCTCTACACACCACTCCCTGTTCTGATTCGTCCATGGGAAAGTGTGTCAATGGATTTTGTAGGTGGCTTGCCTTTGTTTAGGAGAGGTCATGATTATTTGTATGCCATTGCGGATCAATTTAGAAAAATGTGTGTATTAATGCCTTGTAAAAAGAAGATTACTGCAAAGAAGACTACTCATATTTTCTTCCAATTTGTATGGGTCCAATTTAGACTACCCACATTCATTGTGTCTAATTAAGACTCTCATTTTCCTAGAGAGTTTTGGACGAGCTTTTGGAGAATGATGGACACCAAGTTGAAGACGAGCATGACATTTCATCTCTAGAGTGACGGAAAAATTGAGGTTTTCAACTGCACAATGATACACTTACTTCGAGGCTATTGTGGCAAGCATCCCAAGATGTGGGATGAGAAGTTTCCTTATGTACAACATGCATAAAACTTGGCAGTGCATTCATCCACTCAGAGCTCACCATTCGAGAGATGCTTTGGCTATTTTCCAAAGGATCCCTTAGACATGGTCTTTGCGAGAGGTGAAGATTCTAGTGGGAAAGATGACAGGGACAAAGTGTGGAAGTTCATTCAATGAATTTAGGTGATTCAACAGACAGTGCAAGAGCATTTGGAGAAGAGTCGAGCTCAATAAAAAGCTCAACATGAAAAGTAATGAGTCGATTACCAGTTCCAGGTTGAAGACAAAGTGTGGCTCCACATAATCAAAGACATAATGAAAAGGGAAGGAAAGAAGTTGCGACCAGTCCGATATGGCCCATTCACCATATTAGAGAAGATTGGAGACAATGCTTTTTGTCTCAATTTTCCAGCATACATGAAGATGTACTCAGTGGTGAATACTGAAAAATTGAAGCTTTATGAGCATTCGTTGATCATGAACACAAAAAAGGTTGGGTAGGTTCCTATAGTGGATGATTTTGCACCAAGATACTTAGAAAAGCTACTAGAGGATATGATTCTTGACGGGAATACCAAGACTTCACTAGGGGGAGATGTGGAGTACCTTCGTATTGGCTTCAAAGGAATGAATCCATGTAAGGCTCGATAGATGGAGAAGGAGAATGTGAGAGAGAAATTCAGTCACTTTCTAATTGACTGATAAAGCTTTTGGTGGTCCAAAAGCTCATTAGTGGGGAGGAATGATCCAGGTGGAGCTAGAAATACAAGTGGCCTTGAAAATAGATCAAAAAATCAAATTCATCAGATGGAAGTGAAACTAGGACCAAATTGTAGTGCTCGTCGCCTTGATTCCAACAGTATGAACGACAGTCAAATATGAGTTCATATGCTCAAGTTATAGCTCATCAAAGTTTTGGTCAAACTTGGTCAAGTGGCAACCACTAACAAGGAAACAAATTGGCGAAGGGATGGTGCAAGGAAAAAAGTGGCTGGAAAAGGGAAGTTTTCCACCTCCTTAATTCATCATGTAACCCTTAAAATCCAATGGAGAAAATTTAACTATGTGTTCTATCAAAAAAAATAAAAAAATACAAATTTGGAGTGGCAGGCTACCACCCGCACCACCCACCAACGGAACCAACGGCATTGTTATGGAACATATAAAAAATAACGTGGTGGGCAGGTCACCCCTAGCGGACTTGTCGGACCCACCAAAAGACAGACCATATTATTGTATAAGAGTAGAACGAGCGAAGCTTTAACCCACTCGGCCTGCCACCCGAGAAATTGCAAAACATATTCCAAATTTGAACCAAGTTTATTAACTCTCGACTATATAAAAACTCAAGCCACGTTTGTCAACAAATCCACACCATATTTGGGGTGGGTGGGTTTTGAACCCGGTCGACACATGCAACTTCGCCACCAAAAGCTACGACTCGTCCATTGTTTGCTCTACCCCATATTTTATATAAAACCTCACATTTTCCATTTGAACCACACTGACGGAGGAGTAGAGCATGAAACACCGAGCGGGTCGTAACTATGAGCGAGGAATTTTACTAGATCCTTAGAAGGTTCCCTTGGGCGGGCTAGACGTGGCAGTGTCAGAATTTGGAAAGTTTATACTCACTTTTGCACATTCCCTCGCCAAGAATCTAACTGTGCAATCTGTTTCTCCATCTGATTCCCCATTTTTGATCCATCATGAGAGATCGAAGGTATAAGCATCATTTTTTTAAAGTTGCTTGTAACTTATTTCTTTGTTACCATTTAATGAAAGAAGATCTCCCCACTTTGACTATGGCCGAAAGACGTAGCCCACATTGGGCGAACTCTGTAATCAAATCGTTGGTATGTCATTGATCTCATAGTTACTTTACGATTTTTGCTTCTTTTCCATGTGTTAAATTACTTGGTTAATATTCTATTTTATATGTAATTTTGCATGCATCCTTGAAGTTAAAAGATATGGATCACATCTGCAAGTGTCCATTCTATTAAATTATTATTAGAATACAACTATAGCCCATTAATCAAATTACAAATATATGAGTGGAATGCTAAAACTATCTATGAAAATTTGCAAAGATATTGCAAAATACCACTTTTTTTTCTTGGGGAAGAGCTTATGTCCACTATGACACTTCTAGATGCCCAACTCAAAAAATTGCACCTGTAACCTGTAGTGCAAGGAATATAATACATACTCTATCTCTCTCTCACACATATGTATGTATAATTTTATGTCTACATGCCATAATAATAACTATATTCCATGTGGTTTCTACAAATATATGTGTTAGTTATTGTGTTTATACAACAATGATTGTATTCATTAAAAGATCTTCATCCTAAGTTGACTAGACTATGTTCATTAATAAATCTTTCATACAATCACATTGTACCATGTCACGAATGTGTTTAATGTAGGCTTTCGAGTAGGCACAACCCCTTCTCAATTCTATTATATGGTCTTGATTCCCAAAATTCTTATTTTTCTCATGCTAAAATATTTGTACTAATCTATGAACTTATCCAATATTCTTTAAGTTAAATGGTGTTAGTCTAGTAGTTCCCACAAATTTGTCTAACCATGTATTCTTTAAGTTAAATGGTGTTAGTCTAGTAGTTCCCACAAATTTGTCTAACCATGTAAGACACGACTATCTTGTTTAATGAGGTACTTTTAAGATAATTTTGACATTACATTTAGGGGATGAAATGTTTATTTAAGCAAAAAAAAATTATAATTTTTTGTGATTTATTTAAAAATTAATTGTGTAAGATTAATAAAAAAAATAGTTTTTGTTATATAATTCATGGAAGCTAGTGCATATACATATTTTTTTAATATTACCAAGTATAAGTAAACCATATTCTTGCACACTTAGCCTATAAATTTCTATAACTTCCTATTGCAATAACTTATAAGTCCATTTTACGAGGGGGAAAGACAAGCTCTTGGGTGAATATTTAACTATTGAATAAATAGTTGTAACTTGCACCATCAAATTTAATTAGTAAATAAAAAATTACACATTCCATAAAATTGCTCATCATCCTTTCATTCACTACAACTTATCATAATGATACACTTATTAAATATATTTATTAAAAGTTGTTAGAAGTTTGAACTAAAACCTTGTAGCATGAGAAGGAGAAACAACACTATTATTATTTAAAAGTTTTACTAAATCATTGAGTTGGTAAAAGTGCATAAATTTACCCCCTATCATTGAAACGTACAGAGTTTTTTATTAGAATGTCATCATCACCGTCGGCTTTGAAAAATTATGACAACTGTCACAACTGCAACCCAACGAGATACTATTTATTTATCATGTCCATGAGTGATCAAAATCAATATCATCCATTCAGTAGAGGGTAACGCAACATTCAGTAGAGTTGAAGTAGGTATTGTGGCAACAATGGAAGAAGACAATGGAATTAGGGGTCAAAATTTGCATAATTATGAGAGAAACTTCGTCCTTGATATTATGAGATTTGTGGAATTAAGTGGAGGAATTATTCCTCAAAACCCAACAGCGGCAGTAACAACTGAAACTGGCGGAATTAAAGATGAGAATTTGGTGTCTACTGTGAGAGTTAACACAGTTCCCCCGGGTAACATTTATCAACACCAGCTTCTGGGAATAGAGAGTTTATCAAAAAATATTGATATACGCGGATTAGATGATCGATGGCGTGGAGACAACGTTCACCATCTCAGATGGAACGAAGAGAGCGAGGACTATCTCACAACATTGACATTCCTTCGCAACATAATTGTTCTTCGATGGATACAAGATTTTTGCCAACGCAGCGAACAATTAAATTTTTCCACTGAAACCCAAACTATATGGAATTCCAGATTCTCATGGAGTGAGATTAAACAATCTCTAGAAGAATATACGTATAACTTCGATTTCAGACATGAAATTATCAATGTTACCTCTGGAGAACAAAGCTTAAGTAGAAGTCTTTCCGAGGAGGAAATAGTGAATAATATTAGGGCAGCAGTGGATGGGTTGCCAACCATTATTATTAGCAGCAGGAGCGAAGAAAGTGAAAAGGGTGATGGAGTGATATGCCCAATTTGTCAAGACCCATTTTCCACTACACACCCTGCAAAATAGTTGTTGTGCAAACATCTTTATCATTCCAAGTGCATTCTTGAATGATCCACGAATAGTCCTTAGGATTGATATCCTAGTTGCCGATATACCTGAGTTCTATGGGTTGATTTTAAGCAGGGATTGGTCAGAAAAGCTCCATGGTTATATTTCCACCGATTGGTCCCATATGTGGCTCCCCTATAAGGGCAAGCCCAATCAAATAAAGATCGATCAGGAGAACCATATGACCCACACTGTTACAGAATTTGAACAAGAAAATCAACCAATTGCGTTCAACAACAATATCTTAGGAAATTATTCTTCTGAGTCATTTTTCGGCAATTATATTGCGTAGCCATCTCCTTTCTCGGTTAACAATTTCGCATCGCAAATTGAAAATTTTTCGCAGACCGACAGGTCTAAATGTGTTAATGTTACTGAGAATTTTGTAAGTAAGACTGTAGATAATTCTTTATTTTGGTCTTTATATTTTGATGGATCCAAGTCTACTAAAGGATCAGGAGCAGGATGTATTTTGGTTAGCCCACAAGAAGAAAAAACAATGTTGTCCTGCAGGCTAGAGTTTGAATGCACCAATAACACAGCTGAGTACGAAGCATTAGTCCAAGGACTATATAAAGCGATTGGCCTCAAAGTCCAATACTTGAAAGTGTTTGGAGATTCTGAGATTATTGTTAAAGAAGTAAGGAATACAATTCATTGCCTTTCAAACCATCTCAAACATTACCAATCGCTAGTACAAGAGCTCACCTCCCACTTTCTAGCATTCAATATTTCTTCCATTCCCAGGTCTCAAAATTCGGCAGCCGACTTGCTAGCTAATGTCGCTTCCAAGCTCCTCCCTTCCGAAGACTATAGCCCAGATAGATTTTCAGTAGAATTGCTTTTTAGGCCATCAATTCCTGACAATGTAACTAATTGGAGAGTATTCAACCACGATGAAGACATTTTACAATTTTTAACCTTCAAAAAATCTTATGATAATCAAATCATTGAGGAAGACGAGAACGATATTCAAATGCGAGATAAACATGAAGAAAACTCAATTCCAAAGCCTGTAGTGAAGCTTGAGGATCTTTACGATATTAAAGACAGGTTTAAACCTGTGTCCAATACGAAGCTCCAGAGCTCTACCTTAAGGTTTGAATTGATAAACCTTGGCACTGAACAAACTCCTCAAAACATTAATTTAGGATTAGGACTTTCCATGGAGGAAAAGGAAGCATTCATTAGACTGTTACGCAAAAATAAACATGTTTTTGCTTGGAAATATGACAATCTAAAAACGTATGATACATCCATTATCCAGCACACTATTCCGATGCTTCCCGAACAGAAACCAGTTCAACAAAAGTTGAGAAAAATACATCCAAACTTAAAGAGTCAAATAAAATCGAAACTCAATAAACTCTTGAAAGCTAAGATTATTTTTCCCATCCGACATTCAAACTGGGTCTGCAATATGGTACCAGTCAAAAAGAAAAATGGTGACATAAGGATTTGTATTGATTTCAGAAATTTAAATAAGGCGAGTTTAAAAGATAACTTCCCATTACCCACTATGGAGCAGATACTCCAATCAGTGGCAGGTTCAGAGTTAATGTCCTTTTTGGACGATTTTTCAGGATATAATCAAATTTTGGTCCATCCTAATGACCGACTCAAAACCACATTCAGAACAAAATGGGGAACGTATGCATATCAGAAAATGCCTTTCAGACTTATTAATGCAGGAGCCACTTTTCAAAGAGCAATGGATATCGCTTTCAAATGGTTAATTAACAGAACAGTAGTCGTCTACTTAGATGATATTACTGTAGTTTCTAAAGAGAGATCCAATCACTTGCATGATCTAAATCAAATCTTTCAACGCTGTAAGAAATATGGTATTTCTCTTAACCCTAAAAAATCCTTTTTCGCTCTTGATCAAGGCAAGCTCCTAGGATTTATTGTTTCTAAAGATGGCATTTATATTGATCCGGACAAGATTAAAGAAATCTATGAAATTCCTTTTCCTCACAATAAGAAATCCATGCAGTCATTTTTAGGCCAAATCAATTTTGTTAAGAGATTCATTCCAGACTTTTCTCAAATCATTTTGCCACTTCAAACTATGATTAAGAAAAATTCAGTCTTTAAATCGGGATCGGCAGAAAAAGAAGCGTTTGAATTAATCAAACAATCAATAATCAACGCCCCCGCTCTAAATACCCCTAATTTTTCTACTCATTTTACATTGTATACCATCGCATCCGATTTCTCTTATGCTGCAGTACTCACACAGATCAACAATCACAATTTGGAAGCACCCATTTCATTTTATAGTTCAAATCTTTAGGGTGCTAAACTAAACTACTCCGAAGTAGAAAAACAAGCCTTTGTTGTATATAAAGTTGTTAAACATTACAGACCCTTCCTTTTAAAATCCCATACAAAAGTTATAGTTCCTTTCTCTTCAATAAGGCAACTATTAATCCAAAGAGAATTGGGAGAAAAAAGGGAAAACTGGGTAACAGCACTTCAAGGATACGACCTAGAAATCAAGCCAGCAAAGATTGTTAGAGGCCAAGGTTTTTGCAGGTTGTTGGCAGGAGCATCCAACATTCCAGAATCAAGTGATACAAATCAATTTGAAGCGATCAACCAGATAAGTATCATTGACTCTGAATCACAGTATGTTGATTTAATATTTTATTTGAAAAATGGATATGCACCTCCC
>APFE031194682.1:32771-59687 GCA_000404065.3 Pinus taeda | reverse complement strand
ACCCGACTACCCTATCGTACGGGCGAGTAATCTCTCCGAGTGTTGTTCTCGGTGTACTGTAGCCGCAAGACGGTCGCTAGTTTATCTATGGCAAGGTTTCAGGGAGCCTATGGGGCTTCCGATATACCCAAAGGGTACGTGGAAGACAGTCCGTGCGCGATTCTGTCTAATGCGCTACTACTCGAAGGGGTACCCCCAGGGGTTACAAGGGAGTCCAACAGACGTGACCACCTCTTGTATTTCCTGCGTGCATGCCTCCCCAAATCCGCAGATTTATGTGCTCAATGACAGATCCTGTGGTTTAAAGACGCCAGAACACGTCTCTAGCCAAAAAAAAAAATTGCTACGAAATGGAGATCTCACCGGCCCTGCAAAGTGCTCTAATACCACTTTTTATGCTCTTAACTGCAAATGATACCCCAAATACAGAAATATGCGAAGTATAAAAGATACCCAGGAAACATAGAATATGCGAAGGAAAGGATACCCAGAACACAGAATTAGCAATGATTTATTATTCAGAGAGTAATGTTCACTTGCCTCTTCAAGGGGGCAACCTCCAATAGAGTAGAGCTCGATTACAAAATAAGACATGATGCTCCTCACAGGGAGTCCCTATCCTTTATATATGACTCATACATGCAATACCATGGGCCAATACCGTGGTATTACTAATACCATCTATCTAATACTACGGCCCATTTGCAACTAATTGTGGTTTCATTATTAATTGCGGATTAACCATTTACAATTTTAATATGGGCTTTATTGATTTGACTATGACGTGTCCCATTACATAAATAAGGGGGTTAGGGTGGGACCCTAACAGCTGAAGAGGAACATGAAAACATGGCTCACCAGGAGGCCAGTCATCACAGAGAAGCCACAACAGAGGAATAAGATATGGATTATTATTGTAGACAGTATGCAGAGTTCATGCAAACATAGCCACAATGTAAGTATAATATAATATCTTCGAAGAAGAGGACGAGAGAACTAGAAAAACAAGGGGACGTTTCTCCCCAAGTAGTTCCTCTAGCCCTAGACAAAGGGAAGGGTAAGCTACATCCTAACCCACCCAAGACAAGAGTCTCTGCAAATAAAGAGAGAAATGGTCCTAAGGGACACACAGAGTAAGAGGTACCTACTCTGCTGACAACTGTCAGTGGGAAGGGAGAAGGAACAAAGCATGGAGATGCAAAAAAGGCCCAACATATGTTCAATCTCTAGAAGGATCTCGAAAAGGTAAAAATTCTTTGTCATGTGACTGAGATTTTAAAGTAGCCTCATTTCAAGGCTCAAGACTCCAAATTCATGGACCCAACTGGCTCAACACCATCCCATGATAGTTTGAACCTACAAGAGGACATACTAATGGTTTTTTTACATGTGGAAGAGTTGGATCCCTCTACTGCACCATTTTATATGCCTTTCGTGATCCATGACCTTTTGATGCATAACTGCATGTTGGATTTAGGAGCTTCACACAACCTCATGCCATTATCAGTAATGGAATAGTTGGGTTTGAAGATCACTACACCATACAAATACTTGTACTCCTTTGACTCCAAGAGAGTCAAGTGTGTAGGCATGATAAAGGATTTGGTGGTAAAATTGGCTCAGATCACGGTGAAAAGTGTGGTAGTGGATATAGTGGTGGTTGTATACCTCCTCATTTTGGAATTATCTTATCTAGATCTTGGGGTTCCAAAGTGGGTACCTCTATCAAGCTAGACCTTACTTATGCCATCATTCCCACTTTTGGAGGTGAGCAAAGAAGGTGTTAGTGTCAATCTTTGTAGCCTTCCCCCATGATCAGACATGCTCTTACAAAGTGATTTTAAGGTGTCAAGGTCAAATTTTGTCATTTCAGTGAGTCTTTAAGCAAAATTTGGTCACTAGGTATTAGGTCTACAGTTTGCTTTTACTCCTTTTAAAATTGTCCAAAGGTTGGTCCATGTCACCATTCAACTAAATTTACCATCATTCAGAGGGTTTTCATCATCATGTCAAGTTCCACTGGGTCATTTTACACCTTGTTCATGCTTCAGTTGTGCCGAGGTAAGATTCGTTTCCCTCTCCTAGGGTTTTGAAGGTAATTTCTCTTGGATGGTAAAATCATCAGCAAAACTTGTATCTTGATGTTCATACACCTTCCCCTATCCTTAATGTACCTTATTAAACACTTCCCATCACGGAGATCCCCCAAATTCCCCATTTTTCTACAAACCCTAGTTTCTTGCTACAACTTGACAATTTTCTAGGTTGGGCCTGTGTTTAGCCTTTTTGGACCCCTTCCCCTCACACAATATTTGAAATTCCACTTTTCCTTCTTCCTAACATTCCTCCCTACTTCTCAAAATTTTCTCAAGAATTTAGAAGCCCCTTATCCCCTTCATTTCACTTCATTTCAACAAATCCCCTGTTCCACACATTGGGACAGGTATTATTCCAATGATGTTTTCGAGCAATAAAAGATGAATTTGGGAAAACTGAGAGATTTTTTTGTCCAAAATAGGCCAAGGAAGAAAAACCTCCTTCACTTTTTAGACAGGTGTCATGGTTTCAGAGAAATGTCAAAAATACAGTTGCCTTGGGAGAATTGATGCACCTTTAAAGTGAAAAAAGTTGTTTGAAGCTGAATGAAACAGTTCCCTAGTTTATAGAGGCAGGTAGTTTCATGGCCTAATTTCTAGTTCCTAGTTTAGAATCAGTTGGATCAACTCCTAAACATGTGAGCTCGACCCTTAGAGGCCAGGATGAGCTATACTTTGTATATATTATGTGTTTTTTCAGTCATTAGCATGGTTGGACTCTTGAGAAAATAAGGAGCTTCATTGTACACTCATATCAGCATTTTGGCTAAGGAATTGACACCAGGGTTTGTGATACTCTTTGGGATCCCTGTGGCATTTTGTTTTGGTACAATGCTTTCTTATGTATTTGTGAATTTTCTTATGTATTATGTATGTCATTTTCCCTCTTATTTCTTCTCAGCTAAATCAAACAAGAGTGTAAGTAGAATACATTGAAATTGCAGTGCTCTACTTGAAGTTTGTTTTAGTTTCTGGATGTTTTCAAATGTTTGGAGAGGATCCATGGCTTCTATTTCCCTCTTCAACTCCTCCTCTATTTGAATCCATCCATATCACTTGATTTAGAGTGCCAAATTCAGTTTCCTACCTTGCCCCATCGAGATCCTTTCAGGATTGTGCCTCATTCCCCGCACCCCAAAATCTGCGTCCTCATCTGAGCCAACAATTCATCAATTCATTCAAAAACCTCTTGCACACGTATACCTAGCCTAAAATCAGTAATCAAATCAGTCATCTCAAGCCTTTAGTGAGCATAATTAGCTGAGATTGACTCGAAGAGAGCCCTCTCCTGTCCTGGTAGGGCTAGCTACCAGGCTGAGTGTGGTTTGATGTTGGCTTTGGATCCTACCTTTTCAGCCTGAGGTAAATCTAGGCACTAACATAGTGGCAACCATACTAGGGAAGAAATTGTTTGTTTGTTGGTAGTCTTCTTTTTATGAACTACAGATGAAGTCTGAAGATTAGCCAGGTAGCCTTCGAAACGCTTTTGCTTTGCATTAGCGCAAGTAGATAAAAACTACTTCAATCAATCTCTGGTCTAGTCTTATAAATGAAATATCCAACCTGCAAATTTCCCCAGTAACATGTATCAAGTTCAGATCTGATTGTTGATGGTGGACAGTGATCAAACACAGCAAGGTTGAAATCATTCACTTGGCGATTCCAAATCATTTTCGAGATCAGATCCAAAGACTCCACTGGAGGATGAACCCGACTAGCAAAAACATGAAAGGACAATATAGAAATATCAGGTATTCAAGTTGGAATTTCATCCAAGACATTTTGTTCTTTGTTCTAAATTATTTCTTCTCTTTTCCTGAGAATGTCAAAAAGGCTTTGCAAAGTATATTGTGCTTGAGAAAAGATCACAGGCCTGCATTTGATTCCTTCCCTTTGAAGATTGTGAATACCAAATATTTGCATGCCTTTGAGCTTGATCAAGACCCTTCTTCTGAATCTTGTGATGACCGTCTTCAAACTGATGAGCCTCAAGAGACCAAGACTGATTCTATACCTTCTGTACATACCACTATACCTTGTAAAATTCCTGATCGATACAAGCCTCTGATTTTACCTCCTATATTCCATGATTTCCCTAAAAATCATGACCTATATCTACCAAGATTTGATGGTGAATGCGAAAATATCACTACTAAGAGACATGTATTGGATTTTGAGTCTTTTCTTGACCTTTTTGAAGTTGATGAAGAAGATGTCAGTATAAGGATTTTTTCTCTTTCTTTTCAAGGCAAAGTCAAGAGTTGGTTCAAAACCCTGCCTAATGCGAGCATCTCATATTTGCAACAGTTCGTCAAAGTTTTCCTCGACAAGTGGGTGGTCACACAGAACCCTTTCTTGATTATAGAAGAGTATAACCAACTGAAAAGATTGCTAGGGGAGACAGTATAATAGTTTTCAGCTAGATTTAACCAAGTTTATTATTCGATGCCTGTTAATATAAGACCTTCTCCTGGATCTGTTCTCTTGCACTACCCGGGTGCCTTTGATCCAGAAATGGAGTTTCAGCTGAGAGAAAGGAACCTTGAAACACTTGAAGAGATGCAGAATAGTGCAGTAGATGTAGAGGCTCATCTGTTGATCAGAAGGGCAAAGTTGAAGGAAGAAGAGATGAAAAGCATAGATCTGGAGAAATTGACATCTCTAGAGGTAAAGCTCGACATTTTGGCAAGTGCAGTGGAAGAGATGATGCAAAGAATCACCACAAGGAATGAGTATAATGTTCAAGCCCATGGCTCATTGATTGAAGAAGAACAAGTTATTGCTCCAAAACATTTTCTTTCTTATCCCAATTGTCATAGATCTAATAATGATTGTTTTATAGATCATCCTGGAGAAGAGAGATCTGTTGATATGACATGCATGCTTGATGATGTCTTTTATACTAAAAATTTGCCTCAGTTTGATGATGATTATGTTCTCCAAACAGAAGCTAATCTTGCAGACAAATCAGCAGTTAGTTTGTGGGAGGAGGAAGTTCACTTTTAACAGCTCAAATACAGTGATCATCCATTACATATCAGCTATGGAATTGAGGAGGAAAGTGCAACAAATTTTGAAGTAAGTGAAGGATCTTTGCCTTTTTGTTTTGCTTCATTTCAGTTCATTAGAGACAAAATTCATGCACTCAGAAATCAACTATCGACAAGTCTTGATCTAGACCATCTTGAGAGCAATGAAAACCTTGTTCAAGACTTCTCATATCCATATTTGCAGCCTCCAAATGCCATTGATTGTCAAATTACAGATGAAGACATGGAAGCTGGCACATATGATCAAATGATACAAGATGATTCCGTACCATTTTGTTTTGAATCTTTTCATTTTTTGAAGGGTAAATTGCATAGTATATCTTCAAATGAGCAGCCTGTAGGAAATCATGGAATCTCATCAGAACCAATAGAAAATGGGTTTCAATAGTCTTTTCGAGTTTTTCATGATCCAATAGCTGATGTGTTGGATTATGTCTACAGTCCAAGTCCTTCTCCATTGACTACATGTGAGCTTGAAATGTGTATCGATACAAATTTGATTCGGTAGCTAGTTTCTTTGTCATTTTTAGCAGGAGTCTCATCACAAATCTCAGATCAAAGTTTGCATTCATGGTATGAAGAGAAGAGAAGTAATCCATTGGATGAGCTAAGTCCCAGTGTGAATTTCGAGATCCTTATGTAGTGTTTTTGGAGGCGGATAGAGAATCCATAGTATTCAATGGATCTGTTCACACATTTTTATGGGAGTTACCTTTCAGTAGTTCTCTCTTATTGTTCATAAGCAAGCACTTCTGGAGAATTCAAATAGCAGCCGGAATACTTACTTGGTTGCATTGGTTGTTTCATTTCACTTGATCATGATGAATGGAACAACTAAAGTAGGTTGTATTGAATAAGCTTCATATTGAGCATCATTTCCAGTTTGTCGGTTGTGTTTAAGTATCGAGTTAGTTTTTAGTTGAGTGAGAGTCAATTTGTGTCATCAAGTCATCAGTTTTCAGTCATGCATTTCAGCTTGAGTTTTTGACTCCATTGCCCAATGGATGAAGGCACTGTCTGCTTTCCAAGATCTGTAGTCTTGGCACCTCCAAAGAGCTACCATCCCCATTGGAGCCAATGTTAGTGTTAGTCTTTGCAGCCTTCCTCCAGTGATCAAACATGCTCTTACAAAGTGATTTTAAGGTGTCAAGGTCAAATTTTGTCATTTTAGTGAGTCTTCAAGCAAAATTTGGTCACTAGGTATTAGGTCTACAGTTTGCTTTTACTCCTTTTAAAGTTTTCCAAATGTCAGTCCATGTCACCATTTAACTGAGTGTACCATCATTCAGAGGGTTGTCATCATCATGTCAAGTTTCACTGGGTTATTTTACACCTTGTTCATGCTTCAGTTGTGTCGAGGTAAGGTTCATTTCCCTCTCCTAGGGTTTTGAAGGTAATTTCTCTTGGATGGTCAAATCAGCAGCAAAACGTGTATCCTGATGTTCATACACCTTCTCCTATCCTTAATGTACTTTATTAAACATTTCCCATCACTAAGATCCACCAAATTCCTCATTTTCGCACAAACCATAGTTTCTTGCTACAACTTGACAATTTTCTAGGTTGAGCCCGTGTTTAGCATTTTTGGACCCCTTCCCCTCACTCAATATTTGAAATTCCACTTTTCCTGCTTCCTAACATTCCTCCCTACTTCTCAATATTTTCTCAAGAATTTAGGAGCCCCTTATCCCCTTCATTTCACTTCATTTCAACAAATCCCCTATTCCACACATCGGGATAGGTTTTATTCCAATGATATTTTTGAGAAATAAAACATGAATTTGGGAAAAATGAGAGACATTTTGTCCAAAATAGGCCAATGAAGAAAAACCTCCTTCACTTTTTACACAGGTGTCATGGTTTCAGAGAAATGTCAAAAATACAGTTGCCTCGAGAGAATTGATGCACCTCTGAAGTGACCTTGGGAAAATCAAGTTTTCTCCTATCTTGTTTGGCCAAATGACTTTCATGATGAGTAAAATGATAAATAGACACAAATATATTTCCAATGAGCTATCATGAGCTCAATTTGGAGTTGGGGAAGTTTTTCAAAAGTTGACTGCAACAGCGCTCTGCCTTTAGGCAGTCTCATTTTGCACATTTTGACCAGTCTTGGGATATTTGACTTTTGACAAGGAAAATAAAATCAAAATTGAAAAATTATAGTTGGGTTGGAAAGTAGACTCAATAACCTTTCCAATGAGCTATCCCATGCCCAATTGGGTCACCAAGAAGGCCTCCAAAAGTCTACTGAAAAAAGTGCTACACATTGGGTCACTGGCGCGACGCATAGAACTGCCCTCCACAGTGCAAAAACTACACTGGCGCAGCGCATAGAGAAGGCGCGGCGTATTGGGTTTGTGGCATGGCACATAGAGCTGCCAAGCCAAATTTTATCCTAAACTCTCTCAAGTTGCCAAAATTTCTTAAATCTTCGAATGTGCAAGTAAGTCACCATCTCTCCATTGCTAGTGGAGGAGTTTTCTTTAAGGTTTATGGTGATCGTGTAAAGAAAAATCAAACCCTACCTCTTGTATCTCTCAAAGGAAATAGTACCTAGGGTTTGCATTGTTGTTTGGAAGCCAATTCATTCCCTTACCTTTCCACTCCCTCACTCATTTTCCTAGTTTCTTCCCCTATTACCTAATTCCAATAATCCCAAACAAAATCATATATCCCTATCCCCAATTCTATTTTTCCCAAACCACAAAAACCCCTAAACCCTAATTGCTTTCTAAAAATCTAAATATCATTACCTAAAACCCCATAATTCCCTCAAAATCCCTACAAACAATCTACCCAACCTCTCTTGCACATTTTTTCCACATTCCCTTCACAGCCCCTCATACAAACATACCTTTGGCAGCGAAAACCTAATCACCATAAATCTCATCAAGAAAACTCACACATTAGCAAGCATCGGGAGTCTTGGCTTGAAAGAGCCAACATCCACTTAGAGAGATTGTTGGAGAAGGCCAACAAGGAGAAAACCTTGTTGAGAAACATGGCATATCATTATTTGTCAAGGAATATGGTGTGCCAAGCTAGAATGAGGAGCTTGAAGGCCAAATTGAAGAAGAGATCAAGAAGGAAAAAAGTGCAAGATAAACTTCAGATCTTGGCTGAAGCTTCCTTGGCCCATCACAGAACTTGATGGAGAAGACTCAGCCCAAATTTCAAAAATTTTGGGACACTTTTTGCGTTTTTGAATTTTTTGGCACAAAAAACAGGGTTTTCTGCTCTATGCGCCGCACCACGTGGCGCTCGCTTTTGCTACGAGGCTAAAAATCACAAAAACTAAACATTTTTGGATTTTTCATGGAAAATTATGTTTTCCTACTCATGGCCAAGAAATTTGGGCAGGTTTTGAGCCCTCAAAAAGGTAAAAAACACTCAAAAAATGACCTCACTGCCCCTATTTTGACCCACAGGAAGCAGTGTTGGGAGAACTGAATTTTGGAGGGGCAAATGGAGGCCAAATTGAAAAATTCGACTTGCGTTGGAAAGTAGACAGGTAGACCTTTCCAACAAGAACACGTGAAGTGAATTTTGACACCAGGAAGGCCTCCAAAATTGGGTCCAAACAGGTGTTATGCATAGAGAATCGGGTGCGGCGCATAGAGGAAATTTTGTCTGTTTGACCAAGTATTGCTTTGTTTTTCGCCCAGCTTTGGCCAGTTTGAATTTTTCACTTTATTAATGTCAAAATTGTGATGTATTTTCATGTACATTTATGGATCATGTTGTAAATATGTCAAATTCTCACTTGGTAAGGTAGATTCATCAGTTAAAAAGTTGTTTGAAACTGAATGAATCAATTCCCTAGTTTATAGAGGCAGGCAGTTTCATGGCCTAATTTCTAGTTCCTTGTTTAGAATCAGTTGGATCAGCTCCTAAACATGTGAGCTCAACCCCTAGAGGCTAGTATGAGCTATGATTTGTCTATATTATGTGTTTTTTCAGTCATTAGCATGGTTGGACTCTTGAGAAAGTAAGGAGCTTCATTGTACACTCATATCAGCATTTTGGCTAAGGAATTGAGACCAGGGTTTGCAGCACTCTTTGGGATCCTTGTGGCATTTTGTTTTGTTACAGTTCTTTCTTATGTATTTGTGAATTTTCTTATGTATTATGTATGTCATTTCCCTCTTATTTCTTCGCAGCTAAATCAAACAAGAGTGTAAGTAGAATACATTGAAATTGCAGTGCTCTACTTGAAGTTTTCTTTAGTTTCTTAATGTTTTCAACTGTTTGGAGAGGATCCATGGCTTCTCTTGCCATCTTCAACTCCTCCTCTATCTGAATCCATCCATCTCACTTGATTTAGAGTGCCAAATTCAGCTTCCTACCTTGCCCCATCGAGATCCCTGCAGGACTGTGCCTCATTCCCCGCACCCCAAAATCCGCCTTCTCATCTGAGCCAAAAATTCATCAATTCATTCAAAAACCTCTTACACATGTATACCTAGCCTAAAATCAGTAATCAAATCAGTCATCTCGAGCCTTTAGTGAGCATAATTAGCTGAGATTGACTCGGAGAGAGCCCTCTCCTATCCTGGTAGGGCTAGCTACCAGGTTGAGCGTGGTTTGATGTTGGCCCTGGATCCTAGATTTTCAGCCTAGGGTAAATCTAGGCACTAATAGAAGGTTGTACAGAGAATCTTGGTTTTTGGAAACTGCGGCCCCAGCTAAAGCCTCAGAGAACTCCCAGTCCATGGGAAAGACAGTGACATCTCCTGCCTATTCTTAGAAGAGGATGAGAACCTCTTAGAAGAAACATCAGTACACTTGCAAGGTAGTTGAAATACCATAATTTAAAAGAAAATTAGGTATGGAAGTTATACTTCGATGGAGCAAACTCAAAAGATGGGAACAGAGTTGGAACATTGTTAGTATCTCTAGAAGGTAGCATGATCCCCTCTCTTTCAAGCTCAAATTTTAGGCGAGAAACAATGTAGAAGAGTACGAATCATTGCTCATGGGGTTACAAATGGCAATAAATATGAACATTGAATGCATATTGGTCTATGGAGATTTTGAGCTAGTCGTGAAGCAAATTCGAGACCAATTCCAAGCCAAACACCCCAAGCTGAAGACGTATCGAAATGAAGTGCGGGACTTAATAGAGAATTTTTTCTTGGCCTTTAACATCCAGTTTCTTCCAAGGGAAGAAAACATGATGGATGACTCTCTTGTAGTAGCTACAAGCACTTTTAGGCCCCCACAAAATCTACTCCTCAGATATGAAATAGAAATTAGACACAGGCCTTCAATACCTGATAATTTCAAACATTGGCAGGTATTCGAGGATGACGAGCAAGTAAAAATATTCATAGAAGTTGTTGGGGAGTTTTCCCACTCCACAATCGATCAGGAAGAGGAAGAAGCAGAAGAAGAAGCGACTTTGTGGAAATACACAGTGGTTGGGCAAAAAATTTTGCAACTAAAAGAGAACACCACCCCTAATGGACTTTTTCCACTTGAAAGACTTTTCAATAAAGACGACATAGCGTCCAAACAAATGGACCCAAAGAAGGATGAGCAAGTAGAAGACTGCAATATCGGATTAGAGGAGGAACCCCAGATGATCAGACTGTCCAAATGAATCCCCTTGCAATACAAACAGAGGTATTTAGATATGTTCAAAACTTAGAAATATGTATTTGTTTGGTCTTATGATGATTTGAAATCGTTTGACACAAATATTATTCAACATATGATTCATATGAAGAGTGGAATAAAGCCATGTAAACAAAAAACTCAAACAAATAAACCCACTCTTGCTACCCTCCATTGAAAAGGAGATAAGGAAGTTTTGGAAGGCCAAAATCATAGTCCCTCTAAGATACTTTGAGTGGGTGGCTAATTTGGTCCCTGTCCGGAAGAAGAATGGAGAGATAAGGCTATGCATGGACTTCCAAAATTTAAACATGGCATCCCTAAAAGACAAATACCCTCTATCCATGATGGATAATATATTGCAGAAGGTAGTGGGTGTGGCTAGAATGCCCTTGATGGATGGATTCTTAGGATATAACCAAGTGGCGATCCACCCTGAGGACCAGAAAAAGACTGCTTTCACCACCCCGTGGGGGACCTTCATGTATGCCCACATGCCATTTGGTTTGATAAATTCAGGAGCCACATTCTAGAGAGCTAAGGACATAGCTTTCGTGGGAAAGCAAGATAAATCAGTGGTATTTTACTTGGATGACATCAAAATATTTTCTAAGACTGATGAATAGTATATCCTCCATTTAAAGCTCACTTTCAAGAAGTGCAAAAGGAATGGCCTCTCTTTGAATCTGAAGAAATCTCAGTTTTCCCTGAATGAGGGGAAACTGCTTGGTCACATAGTAGGGAAGGAAGGGGTGAAGATTGATCCGGAACGAGTCAAAGATATTCACCTCATTCCCTTTCCTAGAAACAAGAAAGAAGTTCAACCCTTTTTGGGGAGGATAAATTTCTTAAGGCGGTTCGTACCCAACTATGCTGAGATAGTTAAAGGTATCACAGATATGTTCAAGAAGGAGAATGAAGTTAAGTGGAGCTCCGTCCCCCGTGATTCTTTCACCAAGATCAAGGAAGCTTTGGTTGAGGCCCCAGTGCTAGTCAGCCCCAATTATTCAGTACCCTTCTACATATTTTCTTTCACCTCTCCACATACCATTACTGTTGTTCTGTTACAGAAAAATAAAACTGGTTACAAGAATCCTATTTCCTTTTTTAACCAAGTCCTGAGGGACACTGGGCTGAAGTATGATATATTGAAGAAACATGCTTATGCACTGGTCAAAGCGCTAAAGTCATTTTGTATGTATGTGCTGCAATCCAAGATCACAATGTTTGTCCCAACGACTCCAGTCAAAGACATTATGGTGCAAGGAGACATCGAAGGGAAGAGGGGCATATGGATAGCTAAAATACAGGAATATGAGATGGAAATAAAGCCTACCAACATCAAAGGCCAGGGGTTGACAAAGATTTTGTCCGAGTCCAACTGCCAAGCTCTAGGAATAAGCCTGATCACAGAGGAGGGAAGACCAAAGGATGAACAGAGCAGAATCAAAACAACTGAGAAGAATATCTATTCAAAATATGAGGGATCGCCTAGGTACAAGAACATTGTTCATTACCTCTCATTCTAAGATTCTCGTTGGGACTAGATAGATCTAAATATCGGAGTCTACGATTGTAGGCATAGAAATACATTATATCTAATGGACTGCTCTATTGGAAGGACCCGATGGGGGTATTGTTGTTATGTGTGGTTGAGAGAGAAACCCATGAAGTGATTAAGTTTTTCCATGGGTTAGTCTGTGGAGGACACTACATTTGGAAGGAAACACCACAAAAATTCCTCAAGGTAGGATTTTACTGGCCCACGTTGTTTGGAGATGTTTATTCTCAAGTCAAATCATGCCAAAAATGCTAGTTGTTTACTGAAAGATAGAAGTTTTCTCTTCTCCCCTTGATTCCTATGCATGTAGAGGAACCTTTTAGATAGTGGGGATTGGACTTCATTGGAGATATCAACCCACCTTCTAGTTGTCAACACAAGAGGATTTTAACATCCATTGACTACTTTACCAAGTGGGTAGAGGCTA
Organism: Pinus taeda; assembly: GCA_000404065.3. Lineage (NCBI taxonomy): Eukaryota > Viridiplantae > Streptophyta > Pinopsida > Pinales > Pinaceae > Pinus > Pinus taeda. The sequence continues at coordinate 46,934 of APFE031194682.1, read as the reverse complement.
TCCCAGCTAGGAATGCTACTGATTCAGTGGTGATAAAATTCATGGAGGAGAACATATTGTCTCACTTTGGGTGTCCTTTTAAAATCATCACTGGTAATGCACAGGTCTTCAAATATGCCAATTTCACCAACTTCTGCTGCAAATTCAACATCATTATTGGACATTCCACTACATACTACCCTCAAGGGAATGGTGTGGTTGAGTCTTCTAATAAAACTGTGGTGAGAGTTATAAAGAAGACCATTAATGAAAATCAAAGGAATTGGGACTCTAAACTAAAGTTTTATCTGTGGGCTAACCCTGTAAGACCCAAAAGATCTAGTGGGAAATCTCCTTTTGAGTTGGTTTATGGCAAGGTTGTTGTCTTCCCTATCTAATTAGAAATTCCAATAGCCAAGTTGATGCAAGAAGCCGAGGAAGAGCCTAGCACCTTGACTAGAAGAATAAATCAGTTGGTGGAGCTTCACGAGAACAAAGAGTAGGTGGGGATCAAACTGTCAAACTATCAACAAAGGTTCAAATCTCTATTTGACAAGAAGGATAAGGACATACCTCTTCAACAAGGAGATCTAGTGGTCAGATGAAATGTCACGTGAGAAGACAAAGGAAAGCATGGGAAATTTGATTGACTATGGTTGGGCTCCTTCAAGATTGTGAAAGAGATGGGAAACAACACTTACATGCTTGAAAAATTTGATTGTGAACTGCTGGAACTACCTATAAATAGTCAGTTACTAAAATTTTATTTTCAAAATTAGAGATATTTTTCTCTTGCTCATTATAAATATTCGGTGTGTGTTGAAATTGTTATTTGAGTTTTCAGTTTATTATCAAAAATTCCTTTTTATAGAATTACATTTTGTTTAAAAATAACTCCATGCCTAATAGAATGAAAGGCTACTGGTCTATAGGTCCTCAACATCTTGCTGGCAAGGCACTATCCCCAGTTAGAGCCAATGTTATCACTCACTGCATTATGGTTTCCAATTGGTCAAGAGTGCCCAAGAGCAGTGAAGTTTGGAGCCTATGTCCTATGCCATAGAACCTATCAGAGCTTGATCAGACCCTCTCCATTGCATAGTGCTTAGAAAGGGCTTTCCAACGGTATATGGAAGTCTGGAAATGGACTCTTGGAGTAGAAGTTAAGGCATTTTGAAGTCTACTTTGGAAAGGACCAGCTGACCAAGAAAATGACTAAGTGTGGAGACAAATCACAATTAGAACTAGGGAGGCTTATCAAAATCACAAATCGGGCTTTCTGGCAGGAAATGAGGATTGGCAGGTGCAAAAGGAGCGATCCGTCAATTGCCAATATCACATATCAGTAGCCGGGAGTTCTAGATGGAGCGTTTATCGCAAATCGACATATCGACATACTAGTGGATCAATGGGATGACACTCTAAAACCTTGCAGGGGCTGATATCATGATGGAGTGTAAAAGTTTCGAGGGTGGGTCAAAAACCATTTACAAAGGAAAAGTGTGGAAAAAAAAAACTTCGGGCTGCTCCCTTCTCTCTCCTCCATGTGGCAGTATGGCGCTCAACAATCAATGGCTTGGGGTTATCAGCGACCAGTGGAGGTCAACAGGAAAGGAACAAGGAAGGAATGAAAAGTGGTGATTTGTTGATCGCATATTGGCAGGATCCTTGGGGAAAAAACTAACGTTATTGGTATGTCATAGTCCCGAATGTCAATATCTCATCCTGAATCCCACAAATCTAGCAGTCCCTCAGTTACAACAAACCCCTAAGACCATGCGGGGGCTGATTTGTGACAAAGTATTGCATTGCTGGGGGAGGGTCGATAAGGTCTAAAACATGAGAGACGAAAAAAATATGGATGGCTGACCCCCTTTCTATCTCCTTCAAGGGGCCACGTGTCACACTACCCACGGGTCCTGCACACCGCATCTTGGTGACCCCGCACTCCCACAGTCACATCAAACTCCAAAACCTCACAGGGCGCCAATATTGTAATATATGGACAAATTGCAAGGGAGGTGTCGATTCTGACATACAAAGGAAATGCTTGCAAAACAGGGCCAGGTGGGCCCTTTTCTCTCTCCTCTAAGGGACCACATGGCAACCTCTAATTGGCCCTCCCAAATGATAAGGCATCTGACATCAATAATGACGTGGTATTACAGTTGATGATGTGGCAGAGGACACGTGTCACCCAGTTTCAATGTTTTTAGGGGTGACATGGGGCCATTTTCAGGTGCCACGTGTCACCACTCATAAGATGAGACATGGCAGTGATGATGTCACGTCGTGGACTAACGATCGTGGTAGTTAAAGGAAAAAACCTTAAGACATTGGAGTAGTATGATTGTGATATGCATGACTTCCCTTCCAGATGCGATAAAGTATTACGGCAGGGTCTATAGGGAGATTGCGCCAGACTGTTAGCCTACTCTAAAGAAAAGACTATGGGGCCTTCTCCTCTAGTATGCGATCGCCATATGCAGGCACGCCCCCCAGATGTGATGAAGGATTAAGGCAAGGTCTATAGGGACCTCATTTCTGGACTATGGCCCATGCCAAGGAAAAAGTGTAGAGCAGGGTAAAATAGTGTTGAAGTGCCGATATGTGGGAGAAATCGATAATAAAGGGAAAGGTCTTTAGACACGGTCTGAGGGCCTTATCTCTTGAGGGCTCAGCCCCTGGTCCAAGCTCTCGTTCATGTGCGGAAAGACACACAAGGGGATACAATAAGGGAGGCTAAAGGGGAAATCCAGAAAACGCCTATTTTCACCTGTTTCAAAGGAAAAACCCCTTGTCTACATGACTATGTTGTTTCCATGGAATTCCTCTCACCTACCACATCAATGCATTGATAGCACAATACAAAGTTTTAATTGGCAGATGAGCCGGTAGATAAGGACTTTAATGGAGCATGGTGAAGCAATAGAGAGTAACCGTGACTCAGGAAGTTTAATGGCTTAGTATGAAGCCTTGTCCCTCTATATAGCATGGGACTGCAAAAGCAAGTACTTACAGGTGACCCAACCCCCCATTTCATAGAGTAAGGCACCCTTGCAGTAAAAGAAAATGTGATGGGAGTTGGCAAAATAACACAAGGGGCCATATTGTGAATAAATTACATCCTAAGGCCGATGTGATCAGAAGATGGGCACAGGGATTTTCATTTAGTATTATATCTCATTATTTACTTAGTTTTGTCCTGTAACATGCCTTCCTTCAAATGGGGCATTTATTTCTGTAATATATTTTAGGGCTAGAGAGGCATTCACGGCTAACACAACTAGTTGACTTAACAATTGACGTCTGTAGATAGATATTTTTGTTGTAATGTAGCTTCTTGCTTCCCTCTCAAGATAAATAGGGGAAAGCAAGACTTAATTGAGGTTTAAAAATTCTAGATAAAACATTGCATGTTATATTTTCAGACTGTATCTCCTTTGTAAGATAGATCTTTTCAGAATATCAAGGAAACATTGGTGATTCCCTCTTCAAAGGATTACAATATGTGTTCCCCTTTGTTTAACTCATTTTTATGTCCATGCTTCTTCCCTAAATTCATGTAATTATTGTTGCTAGATGTATTTCAAACTCCTTCATAGATTCATTAGTATCTATATGTAAATGCAAACGCCTATAACTATTTCATAGATTCATTTGTCTAAACATTGTTTATTTATATGCCTATGAGGAATATTGAGATTAGATCATTAAATACGCAACACATGAATCATAGCTCTCATCTCCCCTTTCATTCATTATTTCTACTTGTAGCCCAAATAAGCATAGAAATCCTTAATGCCTCAAGCTCTGTGTGTTAAATATAGATTATTGAATCCTTATGCTCTATGTGATGAGTTACTCTTCTCCCTTTTCCTCTCTCACACACTTTGAAAAATATTATTAGCTGTAAGACCTTGAAGCTCTCGGCCTCCACTATTTTTATGCTTATTTCTGAGATTTGAACGTTCAAAGAAGTACCAGAAATACATCTTTTATTTCTTTGGATTAATGAACCAATATATTTCCTACATATATATGTACCTATAGATCATAAGTGTTGTCTCCAGTTTCCCGCTAAATTATTTGAGACACACTAATTTAGATGTGCCCAGGCACTAGTCTTGAAGCAATCAAAGGCTATCTATGGGAGCTACAACAATATGATCAAAGTTTTGTGTCCCAATCTTTTGTGCCATAGCTAACTCTCATTATATTCCCCAAACACCACTTCTCACTTTCCTCTTTGAGTATGTACACATTATTCAAAGTTCTTATAGCCTTTTTTATTACCTTTCCTGTATTTGCTAACTTTATCTCACAGACTTTAGAGTGAAAAGTAACATCATACCCCTGGTCACACATCTACCTCACACTTAAAAAAAATTGTTTTAGTGCATCCACAAAAGAACATTCTTTGCCTCACCTCTTCCATTTTCCAAGCTAAATGTGCCTTTTCCCTTGATTTTTCTTGGAGGATCATTACCAAAGGTAACATTGCCTATCTTATATTATCTTAGCGATAATAAATTACTCTTATCACCAATCGTATGTTTGGAGCATCTATTATCCACATACCAATGGTCACCTTGGTTTTAGGCACATAAAACAATGCCACATTCTTCTTTCCTTCAACCCGTTCTTCTTCCATGCCTTGGGTTCTTCTTGTGCTTGCTTGATTTGAGGATTTGATTTTTTTTTTTTGGTTCTACAATTTGTTTCTTTATGTCCAAAGTTATGACAGGTATAACATTCAATGTAATCAAATAAAGGTGAAAAAGGATTGTTATCTATGGGATCATTCCTATGTGGATTTACAAATATGCTATATATTTTTCTTATTGATTGAAAATATTCATTTATTTCATTCTTGATCTGGTTATTTCTAACATAAGCTCCACAATTTATAGCCTTGAGACCAAAATTTGTACATGAATAGAAATAACCATAGAAGATATTTTGTACCCAAGTGCAATTTTATTTTGAGGATATGACTTTATTATTCTTTGATGGCTTTCTCTTTGAGGGAGATAGGATTTTTCTTGACCTCTTTGGCTGCTCTAATTGTTGTAATTTCCCCTCATGTGTTGTTGCTGATTTTTATTAATGTCTTATATTTCCTTCTTGTCATTTTCTTTTTCTTGTTGTTGTTGAATTTGACCATCATTGTCTTTAATTTCCTTGTTGTCATTCTCTAGGTGTTGTTTATGGTTATTATTTCCTTGGATTCCATTATTGATATGTCATTTGAGTGCTTCAATGAAGTTGATTGGTTATTTGTCTTCAATTTTCTTTGTGCTTATTTCTCCTTCAAAACCTAGACCAATATTAATGAGGGGAGATATTTGAACACTAAGAATTTCATATTATTTTTCAAATCCCGTAATGTACTTTAAGTTCGAGTTTATTTGAACCTTGGTTTTCTCTAATTCCTTCCTAAGAGAGACTATATCTTCCTCCAATTTTTCACATTCAGCACCTTTCTCTTTTAGTTGTTGTAACATAGTGTCATTAATCTTCCTTACTTCCTCCAAATCTTCTTTCAAAGTAAGAAGTAATGAATCTTCATATTTGTGCTCTTATCTTCCATACTTAATTAATAGCTATTTTTTCTTCTTATTCTTTTTCCCAAGTCTACTAATTTCATCCAAGGAACTGATTAATTCACCTTCCAAATCTACTACTGCATCTTCTTCACCTATCTCATATTCATATTGGCCTTCAACTTATGGTTCTATATCCATGAGCATGAAGTCATTAATCACTTCTTCATCAAAAGGTTGTTCATCATCATTCTATGAGGAGTTATTGTCCTATTGGATATAGAAGTTATTCTTCTTGAAGCTCTTCTCCTTCTTGATTCTCCTATAATTATTCTTTTCCTTGTTATCATGTTCATTATCTCCATTTTTGTATGGGAATTTATATTCTTAGTGACCTACTTTTTCTCAGTTAAAATAATTGAAAGGTACTTTTCTTTGTATTTATTTGATCCTATCTTTAGTCTTTTGGCAAACTTGGTCTACTTATATGCTTTAAAGGTTGCTTCCCTTGATGTGGATATACCTTTTGTGGTTCTCATTTCATATGTTTTTAATGTTTCGTGTAGTGGATTCATTGAAATGCGCTAATTAAGGTCTTGAAACTCCTTAATAGTTAATCCTTGGAATTTAATAGAAAGGAAGAGATCTAAATACTTTTTGAAAAACTATGGAATCCTTCGTAGTTTCATCAAGGCCTCTCATGGTGTTAACTATTTCATCCAAATGAAGGAAAAGCTTTTCTTTTTCCTCATCCTCATTCATATTTAATGATTCAAATTGTTAGTGGAACTAGAATTTCCCTGGAACTTTGACCATTTGTTTGACTTCATGTACACCTGGATCTCGGTCACTTGCACATGAACATACTTGCTCGATCCCTGAGTTCCTAGATATTGGATGGCCTTTACCTCTGAATGAAAAAAGGCCAAAATATTTAACATGGTGAAGCATTACAAAATACCCTCCTGGTGTGAATCTCGTGGCCTTCCACATAATCATCAATGTCACTGGCATATCCTCTACCACATCATTTCTCTACCACCTGTCATCCCATGTCACCACCAAATTACTATCGTGTTTCACTTAAAGAAAGGCCACTTGGCCATCCAAAAATCTTGAATCCACTTGCCATATGTTATGGCCACAAATCACCACATCCCACATCATTGCCACCTGGTGCCACCCAGACTGTCGTCTAGATGCCACTATACACCACATCATTATCTACCCCCTGTTATGGGGTCCATAGTTTGTTTGAGAAATACAATATATGGCTTCTTTTTTTGAGTATTACATGCTACACCTACCACAACCCAAATCCATGAATAAGTAGTGAAGCCTGAATTTCCTCCTATTAGCTGGATTAATCCAACATCCACTCATTCGAGCTAGTGCGATGACCATAACAACTTAGATGACCAGTTATTTTGCAATGTGGTGGAACCTTAACTCATATGGAACTGTGTTTGGGCTCCATTATCTCAAACACAAGTTTTTCTTTATTCCTGGGAGTTAGAAAGTTCCATATACCATTGGAAAGCTCTGTGGAAGGGATATTTAGCCAAGCATTTTTTATGCTCTTTTGAACAAGGTACATGAGAGAAGAACCTCTCGATCCATGACCAATGGTTGTAAATTCAAGGGCACCGATCCCAAATTCCACCCTTTTCAAGATCCATTTGATGTCCATTGAGAAATATCAAAGAGAGATGATTTCCCTCTTATGTACAACCATTCCCATAGTGTAAGAAGATAATTGAAACTACCTATTGGAGCACAACCCATTATTTTCTTTACCTATAGATGGTTATGTTTCACATTACCCAGAATCCAAGTCAATTGGGCTTTGACTAGAGGAATTATTGTTGAATGGACTCTCCAAATATTATTGTATCCCCTTATTGTGATTGTTAGTGTAGCCCCCTAATTTATATTTTTGTTCCCATCTAATCCCCATATTTTTATTATTGTGCCCCATAGAAGCCCATTATTTTTATTGTTGTGCCCTTATATTATTATTGTTATGTAGGCTCTGATTATATTGTGACCCCTTAGACTCCTATATATAGAAAGGAGGTTGTGTCATTTGTGTCATCCAATAAATGTTCATTTGTGTAATGTAAAGGATGTTTCCCCCTCAAAGAGCCTAATTTTAAAGTCTTTTATTTGTCTTTTCTTGTATTTTGTGAGTTGGTTGCATAACATTTGGTATCAGAGCTTTGGATTCTAGGGTTTTGCTTCTTCAAACAGGTCATCGTGGATTTTTCACTATAACTTTTTTCTACAAAGCTTTAGAAGTAGAAATTGAAACCACATGGAGAGAACATATTTGAAAAACTTGTGTATGAATTTTAGATCTTTTATCACTATATTTTCAGAGATATTATCCGAGGATGTTAGGGTTTTTGTAGGCTCTAGAATTCCATCTCAAATAGGTGACCTAGGGAAAATAGTTATAACTTTCTCTCAGAGAATCATATTTGAATTTCATAAAATGTGACTGAAATAGGACAGATTTTAGTTTGTTGGCTATCATTTTTAGGGCTGAAGGTTGAATAAGTGACACGTGGCACTTCATACAAGTTTTCTCTACTGAACTAGTCTATAATTAGGTTATCATGGGAGATTGGGCATAACTCTTTCTTGAAGAATCAAATCTTCGTCTTACTTATTGGGTTGGAAAGAAGACTCATAGGGATACTACAGGACTAAATTTCAGACCTTGGAGATTAGAAATTACATAGATATGACAACTTCAATATTTATCTCCTAAAAATAAATAAAAAGGTGTGTATTTTTTAAAGCCTGCATAAATTGTGCTTGAAAAATCAATTTGAAGTGATTCAAAGGAATAATGAAGCATAGATATCATTGTTTGATATCAAAATTCCTAGAAACAAAAAATGGACACACCTAGTAATCAACCATAAAGATCTTCTATGAAAGATGAAGAAGAGGAAGAAATGCAGCATGATATATCAAAACTGCGAGATCAAGTGCAAATTTCACTCTCACAAAGAGTAACCAAAAATGAACTAGAAGCTAAGATGGATGGTTTGAAAGCTGACATGGAAGCAATGATTAATTTCAATATGGAAGATTTGAAGGATGGTTTAAAAAAATATTTGAAAAGATACCTGGAAGGTTTGAAGGAATGTTTGACAAAATAGCTACAACAAATGCTTCCTAGTGGTGATAAGGTACTCTATGAAAATCATGATGAGGATAAAAGGAATACAAATTATGATTTTAGAGACTGACATAGTGTTTTGAATACTACCCACATTCCATGTATCAATATGATGAAGTTTGATCGCAAGGATCTAGTCACATGAATTCTACAGATGGAGAACTTCTTTAATCTAAATGATGTGTTAAACACACAAAAGATATGCATTGCATCTTTAAATTTAGAACAAAATCCATTTTTATGGAATCAATGTATTGGTTCTCATAAATAACTTGTAATTTGCTCAATTTTTATAGAGGAAATGATAGCACATTATGAGGATACAAAGAGAAGCACCTTCTTTAGCCAATTGATAAATCTCAAACAAAAGGGTTCAATGGTGGAGCACATTGAGGACTTCCAAAAATTGAATATATCACCAGAGTGTCAAGTGATGGTTGTAAATGTAGGAACTATAAATTTCTATAGAAAGGGCCATAATATAAAGCTAACCATGGGGTAATATGTATTAAATAGTCTAATTCTTTCCATTCCAATGGGTCGTGTTGATGGTGTACTAGGAGTCTAGTGGTTACAATCTTTGGGTACGGTAGCTTTTAATTTTCAAGAACTTTTCTTGAAATTTTTTGGAAAGGAAAGGAAGTTGAATTAAGGGGTATAGTAGGGAAACCAAGAAAGATAATTATCTCTAATAGCATGACAAATCTTCTAAAGAAATAACAACGGGGCGTAATTGTACAATTATGCACACTATAGCTTCAAACATCAAAATCATCTATTTCTCTAGATCTCTAAAAAGTATTGGAAAATCATTCCAAAATTTTTGAGACTCCAAAATTCCTCCCACCTATTCATGATAATGATCATGCTATTCATTTGATTCTAGCAAGTGTTCCTTCAAACATAAGGCCTTACAGATATCCCTATGCCCAAAGGAGTGAAATTGAACGTATGGTTGCAAAAATGTTAGAGGCTGGTATAATTCAACCTAGTCAAAGTTCTTTCTCTTCTCTAGTAGTATTGGTGCACAAGAAGGATAGATCATGGCGCATGTGTATGGATTATAGGGATCTCAACAAGCTCATTATTAAAGATAAATTTCCCATTCTTGTCGTTGTTGAATTGTTTGATGAATTACATGGAGTAATTTACTTCACCAAGTTGGATCTTCATTCGGTATATCATCAAATTAGAATGAAGACTAAAGACATTCTGAAAACAACATTTATAACTCATGAGGATTATCATGAATTTGGGGTCTTGAATTTTGGCCTTACGAAAGCATCTTCCACATTTCAAGGTTTGATGAATCCATTTTCAAATCCTTAGAAAAATTGTGTTAGTATTTTTTGATGATATACTAATCTACAACAAGTCTTGGAAAGATCATATTCAACATGTTGACAGAGTGCTCAAACTATTGGAGGAGAAACAATTATATGCAAAATCCTCCAAATGTTTCTTTGGGGTATAAGAGGTGGAATATCTGGGTCATATTGTTTCTCGTGAGGGTGTTAAGTTATACCCTTACAAAATTAAAGCCATTAAGGAATGGAAAACCCTACAACCATAAAGAATCTTTGAGGATTTCTCAAGTTGACAGGGTATTATTACAAGCTTGTTAAGAATTATAGGAGAATAGCAGCACCTCTAACAACATTACTGAAGAAAGATGCATTTTCTTGGACTGTAGAAACAACTAAGTTCTTTGAATGTCTTAAAGAAGCAATATGATAAGCACTAGTCTTCGCTATGCCAGACTTCACAAAAACTTTTATTATGGAATGTGATGCATCAGGAAATGGAATTGGTGTTGTTTTAATGCAATAAGAAAGACCCATTGCTTTTGAAATTTGTCCAATCAAAGGAAAGTATTTATACAAACCTATTTATGAGAAGGAAATGTTGGCAATACTATATGTACTAAAGCAATGGAGACCTTACTTAATGGGAAGGCACTTCAAGGTAAAAACACATCATGAGAGTCTTAAATAGTTTTTGGAATAAATATTATCTTCATAAGAGCAGCAAAAATGGGTCACAAAGATGTTATGTTATGACTTTGAAATCATCTACAAAAAAGGGAAGAAAATTTTTGTTGCAGATGCACTCTCAAGAAAGGATGAGGATGTGGAAGCGTTGCTTTGTTCCATTTCTCTTCTCCAACCAGATTGGATAATTGAAGCAAATGATGAATGGAAGAATGATGAAGAAGTGTGGACACTCATTCAAAAGTTGCAGCAAGATCTTAGTACATATTATACATTTAGCTAGAAAAATGATTCATTATGGTATAAAGATCTCTTATATATTTATAAGAATTTCCAACTCAAACAAAAGATTCTTTTGGGCACTCAAGATTTTTAAAAACTTACCAAAGGGTCAAGAAGGATTTTTTTGTGATGGCCTTAAATATGATATTCAAAATTTTGTGGAAAAATGTTTAGTTTTCCAACAAAATAAAGTTGAGACAATTAAGATCTTGGGTCTGTTACAACCTTTATCCATTCCAAGTCAACGTTGGGAGGAGGTCTCAATGGATTTTATCATAGGCTTACCCAATTCTGAAGGAAAGAGTTTCATTGTGGTAGTAGTTGATAGACTTTCTTGAAATGAAATCACACTTGCTTAAAATGAAAATCACACTTGTTGAATTGAAAATCACACTTGCTTAAAATGAAAATCACACTTGTTGAATTAAAAATCACACTTGCTTAAAATGAAAATAAATGAAATAACATAATTACACAATGTTACCAATATGTACAAAAAATGAAAAAGGTGTGAAAAATATGGTTGATGGGGCCCTCCACTCCTCAGCAAGCACATCGAACGATTATCAAATCTTGAAGATCAAAGCAGCAATATGTATTCCATAAAATGAAGTTGAAGAAAAAATCCAAAGATATTACAACAATTCAACTCTCTTATTCTCTATCCTCACTTTACAAATTACATGTTGGATGGAATTCTCAACCTTAGAACACCTTTATATGAAGGATTCACTCTTATTTATACAAAAATTTAAGATAACTAATCGATAAATATAGATCCTCAAAAATATCCTAAATCCACATTTATCTCTTGTAGTTACAACCAATCACTTAAAAATATGAGATAAAAATCCTCTCAAAATTATCTCCTAGTTTTGATAGGAGACACTGATATCAAAACATCCATGATTCTTCTCCTTTGAATGTGCTTAGTCAATGATCCAAATCTTCTACAAATATTCCACAAATCTTCATGAGTTGGAATTGAAATTATAATTTTTGGTTGAGTGGCCAAGTAGGATCCTTCTAGAATCTTCAAATAGGCCTACAATATCATAAAACTCATACCACTTTTAGATATATATGAAAACATGTTAATTTCTTAATATTTAATCGTAAATTCTCCTAAAATACTTAAAATAAATGACTTGGAAAATAATAATGATAAACCCGTATGATCATGAAAATGGTTATTAATGTAGAGTTATGGAGATACAGAATATGTAAAGAGTTATGGAATATGATAAAATGATGGAAATGAGTCTAAAATAGAATGACATTTTGGAGGCCCAACACTTCCCCCCAATTGAAGATGGTGCATGTTATCATGCAATTTTGCATTGATTCCCTTAATCATAAGTTGATCTTCTTGAAATGTTTTGCTTCTATATGAACTTTGACTTTGTATTGATTCTCTTTTAACTCTGCATAATCATATCATTTGATAACTTTATTCTCTTTGCAAAGTGTACTTTGAAATACATTTGATTGCAACATATTTTTTATGGTTGGTTCTTGTGTGACAACCAAAAATTTATGAGTATTGGTTCTTGTGTAACAACACTTTTCTTATTTTTGTTGCATCAAAATACTTGAAAACATTGAGAATTCCTTTTTAATGTGTTGGGTCCCTATAATACTAGTGATTACCCCATTACTATTGTAGTTGCATCCCTTATTAATATTGTTGTGTCCCTATTGTCCCCATATTGTTATTACTGTGCCCCATAGAATCCCTCTATTGTTATTTTGTGGTTTATATTATATGTAGGTCGGCTGGTTATTGTGACTCTTGACTCCATATATAGAAGGAGGTTTTTCATTGATCATCAAGAGTGTTCATTTATGTAATGTAAAGGAGGTTTCCCCCTCGAAGAGGCTGAATTTTAAGGCGTTGATCTATCTTTTCTATCTTTTACTTGAGCTGGTTTCATAACATTTGGTATCAGAGCTTTGGATTCTAGGGTTTCGCTGCTCCAAATAGGTCATCGTGGAATTTTCGCTATAAAATTGTTTTTCTGATGTTTCAGAAGCTAAAAACAAAATCCATTTGAGAAGACATCGTGTTGAAGCTCGAGTCCAAGTTTCAGATCTTTTCGCACTATATTTACGGAGATATGATCTGAGGAAGTTGATCTTTTTGCAGACTCCTGAATTACATTCCAAACAGGTGACCTGGGGAAAATTGTCATAAATTTCCCTTTGAGCATCAGATTGAAATTTCGTAAGAAGGTATAGAAAGAGGACGGACCGTAATTTCTTGTATATATTTTTCAGAGCCAGAGGTCGAAACAGTGACTCGTGGCACGTCGTACAAGTTCGCTCTACTAAACTAGTCTATAATCAGGTCACTGTGGGAGATTTTGCATAAATCTTCCTTGGAGAATCCAATTTGGATCAGACAAGAGGCATTGGAAAGAGGACACAGAGGGCTACTTCGGGTCACAATTTCAGAACTAGATGATTTGAATGTACAAAAATACATCAGAGGCAATATCGAGCTCCTACAAAGTGAAAAAAGGTGTGTAGATTCTTTTAAATTTTTCTTAAGATTGGTTTGAAATTTATTTTGAAGGAATTCAAAGGGCATAGTAAAGCATTATTATTGGTAACCGATGCCCCAAGCAAAGAAAATGAAAACACCTAGTAAGGAACCTGAAAGCTCTAGCATGACTCATGAAGAACAACATGATATATCAAAATTACAAGACCAAGTGCAACAATTGTTCCTTGCACAAAAGGAACAGAATCTAAGATGGATGGTTTCAAGAAAGATGTAGAAGCTAAGATGGATGGTTTAAAGAAAGGCATAGAAGTTAAGATGGACTGTTTAAATAAAGGCGTAGAAGCTAAGATGATTGACGTGGAAGCTAATATGGATGATTTGAAGATAGATTTGAAGACAAACATGGAAGATTTGAAGATAGGCATGGAAGATTTGAAGACAGATTTGAAGATAGATTTAACAAAGTTTCTATAAGAAATTCTTACTAATGGTGAAAGGGTAGTAAAGGAAACTCATTATGAGAAAAAAAGAAATGTTAATCATGATTTCATAGACTCTAATGTTGGATCGAAGGCCCACCATATTCCAAAAATTGATATGAGAAAGTTTGATGGCAAGGATCCCGCAACATGGATATTACAGATGGAGCAATTTTTCGATCTCAATAAT
>APFE031194682.1:0-27196 GCA_000404065.3 Pinus taeda | reverse complement strand
CAAAATAAAGTTGAAACAATTAAGACACCGGGTCTATTACAACCTTTATCCATTCCAAGCCAACGTTGGGAGCAGGTTTCAATGGATTTTATCACAGGTTTACCAAGTCTAAGGGAAAGAGTGTCATCATGGTGGTAGTTGACAGACTTACCAAGTATGCACACTTTTGTGCATTATCACATCCATTTAAAGCCAGTACAGTTTTTAGTGCATTTATGGAAACAATTCAAAAGCTACATGGAAACCCAAAGATTATTGTAAGTGACAGAGATCCCATTTTCACTGGAAATTTTTGGACAGAATTATTTTCTTGTCCTTGGTACTCAGTTAGCTCAGAGTTCATCTTATCATCCTCAATCTGATGGGCAAACTGAGATAGTAAACAAATTTTTGGAAGGATATCTTCGTTGCTTTGTATCTGATAAACAGACACAATGGGTCAAATGGTTGCCTCTGGCTGAATGGTGGTATAACACTTCCTTCCATACAACAACAAAAATGACCCCATTTTATGGCACTTTATGGGTATCAACCACCATCCATCACATCATATTTAAGAGAAAATTCTAAGGTTCAAGCAGTGGAACATCACATCGAACATCAACAACAAGTCCTCCAACTCTTAAAGGATAACCTCGTGTTGGCACAGATAGAATGAAACAACAGGAAGATCAACATCGCAGCGAAAGAAGCTTTGATGTAGGTGATTGGGTATTCCTACGGCTACAACCATATAAGCAAATGTCCCTCAAGCAAGCTAAGAAGGATAATAAATTATCACCAAAGTATTATGGTCCATACAAGGTGTTGCAAAAGATTGGTACTATGCCATACAAATTGGAGCTTCCTGTAGCTTCTAGATTGCACCCAGTTTTCCATGTTTCATGTTTAAAGAAGGTTATAGGCGACAAGCTCCCAATTCAAACAATATTTCCAGAACTTGACGAGGAAGGAAAAATTATATTGGAAGAAGCAGTCATAGAAACAAGAACTCGACAGCTATGAAATCGATCAATTTCAGAGTATCTTATCAAGTGGAAGAACTTATCGCTGAAGATTCCACATGGGAGGATGATAATTTTATGCAGAAGTATCCAGAACTACTCAAGCGTTGAGGACAACACTTTTTTGAAGGCGAGGGGCATGTTGGGTCCCTATAATACTAGTGATTACCCCATTACTATTGTATACCCCTTATTAATATTTTGTGCCCCTATTGTCCCCATATTGTTATTATTGTGCCCCATAGAATCCCTCTATTGTTATTTTTGTGGCTTTATATTATTATTGTTAGGTCGGCTGGGTTATATTGTGACTCCTTAGACTCCTAATATAGAAATGAGGTTTTGTCATTTGAATCATCAAAGAATTGTTCATTTATGTAATGTAAAGGAGGTTGCCCCCTCAAAGAGGCTAAATTTTAAGGCGTTGATCTATCTTTTCTATCTTTTTCTTGAGCTGGTTTCATAACATAATGCCCCATAATGGTTGTCAGCCATTTAATGTGCTTATCAATCAATCATTACAAAACATATAAACTTTTTGGAATCAAAATGCAATAATAGTCGATTGGGAAAAATATGTTGGTTAGGATGAAATGAAATGTGACATGTGAATATGAACTGATATGACTTCCCCCCATACAAAAGTGTTTTCATATTTTAGAAAATGAGAAATGGAATATAAATGTGGTGAGGGATTTTTCAACATCAAAATTTCAGCATTTAAGAATTACATGATTAAAGATTAGAAAACAACATACCTTCACCTACCTGAAAAGTGTACAAGCTATATATATAGAAGAGTGTGGCTATTTCTACTGGATCATGGAATGTGAAGTAAAAGAATCTGATCTGATTTTTCTTTCTCTTGGTTGCATAAATAGACGATGAATATGATCATAAATTATAATATTTATTGTCTGATAGTGCTATGAATGTTGAATTATGAGTTGAGTCCTACTGCAAGCTACTAAAATCATATAGTCTTCATTCATTCCCACTTAGTAGCATAATTCTTATCTATGTGAACAAATGTGTTGATGTCAAACATAGAAAAGAAATTGTTGGATTAGTGGCCATTAATGAATTACATTAACCAACACGAGACTACTCACCATTGATGTCAATGAGAGTCAAGATGCCTAAGCACATCTTACTAGGTACAAATGGATGTGTAACAGTCGAGTCACCTAGAAGATCTGAAAAACAAGGGACATTGATGTATTCCCACTATTTTATCGACAAGAGAACTTGACATTAAGGCATGCAAGCCTCAAGGTACTTGAAGGATCTCTATTGTTGATCCCAGATGATGTGTCAAATTCGATGGGTGAAGACTTGTTAGAAGGGAGGCCTTAATGAATCCTCCATCATCTAACATGAGTATAAAATAATAATTTGAAGGACCATAGATGAAAGATTTGCATTATGAAGCAAGTTTTATTTGATAGCAAGGAAGAGGAAAATGGGGTGAATCAACTTTTTAAGGGAGTTGAATGACTTTATTTTTGGATTAAGGGTGAGTGAAAATGAGGCAGGAAAGTATAAAGATTTCAAAGGGAAAATGAGTTTTGAAATTATGGTTTGGCATTAGGGAGATGGAAATTTATGGAACGATTGTAGGCTTAGACTGAGTAGCAATGGTAAAATTGATATCTGAGAGGCCTTGTTTAATAGAAATGGTGTAATGGATCTGATTTGACATGGAATGAACATTCTCTTCTGAAAGAAACTTGGTATTTAAAAGGCACTCATGCATATAGTGATCTTCTTTCATCGTCCTAGAACTTGCAAAAACTTAGCACTTTTCTGCAATAAAATATAAGACTATAGAGAGAGAGAGGTGATTAGTCTCTCTTCATCTGATATATACACAAAAAACTCATAAATACTACTAATAAAACAAATTCAAGGAATAAAAATTAAATGCACTTTTCCTTGTTTAGAAAGTGGTACCTTGGACTACTTTTTGGTGTTTTGATGGTAACTTATTCATTTTTTAACTATTTCAAATGCTCACGAAAACCCTCTCATTGTGTCTATCTCATCGGGATATTTCCAACAACATTTGAATCATCAAAAACTGATGTCGTATGAAAGAGTTATGACTATTTGAAGTTTTCAAGAAATAAGCTACCGAATTGCATCAATTTTGTAGCTGACAATTTGTTTTGCAGCTACCGGATTGTGATGATTCTGCAGCTACTATTTTTTTTTGAAATTCCAGTTGAAAAAGTGGAGGAGTGCATGGATAGTTACGCTAATGTATGGATAGGTCACCAATTATCATTAAATTTATGGTATCATCTCTGCTAGGACTAACAAACACTAGAGAATAAGACGTGTAACCATCCTGATTCAATTCACAAAAAAATTGATTCATAATTGATTACAAAAAACTCGCCAAACCCCCTGATCGTGCTGATAAAGAGGGAAAGCATGAGAAAGGGGACAACACAAGGGAGAGGACAGCTAGGATGGCCACCTACTGCCCTCACCGACATCCTGGATGCCTACAGGAGTTTTGAGGCAGCGTAGTGGTAGGAGTGTGGGGGTAGAGGAGGTAAGAAACGATGGTGGTAGTGGGATGGGACGTGGGCCAGATGGGCTGGGGTACATGCGGGTGGTAAGGGTGGGAGAAAAACTTAGTATGAAGTGAAGGGAGGAGGAGAATAGTGCATCGCAGACGTTGGGATCTTTGGCAGTTAAGCGTGATTACGGGTATGTCTCCTTTGGCTCTCCTCCTGCATTTCACTCTGGCTTGCTTAGTATGGTGGAGGAGGGGGAAAAGATGGGAATTGTTGGGGAGGGGCAGCGTATGAGCAGATTTGCAATTTACTCTGCCATGCATAGTAAGGCGGAAGAGGGGGGTAAGCTGGGATTTGTAAGAGAGGGGTTGTGCCCGAGCGGGTCAGAGGTATGCATGGTGAGGAAGTGCGAGGATCAGAGCATAGGTACGTCAGGGAATTGTATTAGTGGGGTAGAGGGTCAGCCTGAGAAAACTAAGAACCCTATCCATGTGAAGGGTAGCAAGACAGAGGGCTTGCCCATTCACCTTTGTCTAGGGGGGAGAGACCACTAACTCTCTAGAATAATAGGGGAGGTCGGAGTGGGGCAGGAAGTCTAAGTGACAAGGAAATGCTGACTAATGGTAAGATTTTAGCTCCTCGAAAGCTAACTTTTGTTGTTGATAATTGCAAGCAAGAGGCAATAAAGGAGAAAATGGCTCGCCTGGGTAGAGGCAGGGGTCATGGAGGCAGAGGGTGAGAGAGCCAGCCAGGGCAGAAGCGATCTATCAATGTCAGTGCCAGCAAGTCAGAGGCAAGGAAGGAAATCCATGAGGACGATAGTCCAGGAAGCCGCTTGAGCTTATAGAGAAGGGACGGACGCAGACATCCATAAGCTAATTCAAGAGATGGAAGACATCGTAATGGAAGAGGATTCAGAACCAAAGATGGAGGAATGGGGGGATATTATCCCCGATCTAGGGCACACCAGAGGCAGAATGATACTTTATCGGCAAGCTCTGCATGTGTACCGGGTTTTGAAGTGTTTACTAGCTAAGGCTCTGGAGTAGGTGGCAAGAGAAGTGGTAGCAATAACCCAAGGCATGCCCAATATAAAAAAGGAAATGAAAAACTTGTAGATCATCATGATAATTTAAGACAACAAGCTGGAGGAAATCCAACAATAGTTGACGAAGTTGTCTCCAGCACCAAATGACTCGATGGCAGCACCTGCTAATGAAGAATTTGACAAAGATGACTGGAAGGATTAGTCTTTTATAGTTTCTTGTCAGATTATCCTGTGGCTAGATTTTCTTTTCAAACGTTTGTATGTTAGTTTGTAGCATGTTTAGTGTTTTTAGATGTGCAATTCACGTAGCATAGATTGAAAGACTAATTAAATTTTTTTATTAGATGGCATATAACAAACTCAGGTGGCCAACAAACTTGGTTTCCCATATGGGCAAGTTGAGGCCACCAAAATGTTGTATATGGATCAACTTGTTTTTATAAATAGAAAAGGTACTACCCTAGCTTACAAAAAAAAAAAAACTTCGCCAAACAAAATGATGTTAATTATTTCAAAAAAAAATGTTGCCAAAAAATGCAACCGTCAATCACTTTACCATACCTCTTTACAAATTGCAATCATCATATGAGAGCTTAGATGATGGTTCGTCAATTTTGCAGATTTTACCAAGGTTGACGTTGAGAATGGATTGGAATGGAAGATTTGAAGTAATGACTTTTCCATTTGTGACTTCTTCAGTAATGGACACTGTGTTCTTGACTTTTTAATATTCTTGGTCTAAGTGAATTTCGTATGGTTCATTTGTTTCAAAGTTATTGTTTTAAACATGTGTAGGTTTATTATTTTTATATTATATGAAAAAAATTATTGTTTTTTAATTGTTTTGCTTTTTTATTTTGTTTTATTTGAGAAATATAATTGTTATTTATTTATTTATTTTATATTCAAAGGTGAAGACTTAATTTAAAAAAAAAAGGGAGAGAGAAAAGTTTAGCAAATTTTGGGATAGATCTAATTGAAATTTGGAGATTAAATTTGAGTATTTTAGAATGATTAATGAATTTAGATCTCTTATCCAATTTTTAGATCTATGAGTTTTATTGCAAAATTTCATGACTAACTTTATTCAATTTTCTTTTCTAATATTCCAGGTTGCACAAGGCACAGGAAGAGAGCATACTTAGGAATTTTGTCAACTCTTTTATTCTTTTGAAATATAAAATAAAATAAAAATAAAGTAAAAAGGGTTCAATCTCTAATTTCAAAATTTGACTCTCAAAACTCTGTTTTTTCTCCTCTCCTTATAAATTTTCCTGCACAATGATTAGTAAGTGATGTGGCTCTTACTGCACCATCAAAAATAAAAGTGCAAATAAAATAAAATCTAACTTAACAAAAAAAAATAAAACTTAAAAACATCACCAAACTTGGTTTTATTTATTGATTTTGTCCTACTCTACTAGAAATAGAAGAATTGGTTCAAGTTCATGCATATTTCCAGTGTAACCATGTGCATAATAGGAGTAAAAAGATATTCATGCTTAGGTTTGAAAAATATACATTAAAGTACATCAAAGCATGAAAGACAGGTTGTTTTGATAATGCAATCAAGAAGGAAGAATGAAAGAGTGATGTGACTTGATCCCTAATTGGAACCATATTTCAATAAAACTATGAAATTCTTGATTCCTTTCTTGGTTTATATTACATTGAATATCCTCTTTTATTATGCATTCCTTAGTCTTAAATTCTAGTGGTTTCTCCCCATTAAAAGTATTCCATGATTCTTCAGTCTTTTCAACATATTGACAAGGGGAATCAAAAGAGACTTGAAGATCTTCTTGTAGAGGTGGAGAGATAGATAAGTTTCTAAATGAAGTTAAAATATATTCTTCTTGAGAGTCAGATATGCCAGTTATTGCTAGGATTCGAGAAAGTTCTTGGAAGGACATTTTTGAAACTATGAATTACTCCAACTACTTGCTACTTCTTGTCTTGCACACAGATTAGTAAAAAGTATTGAAAATTGATTGAGTATTTAATATGCAACATAAATGATTTTAATATTCTCTTAACTCTACATGTGAGAATGAATGAAACTATCATGAGTTGTCTAAACTTTCAAAATAACCACTTATGTATACCTCCAAGACAACGATGCCAAAATGTTGGGTGATTTAATTGTGAGTTAAATCCCTGTCATTAAATTGTCAACCTAGGGTTTGTGAATTGATGAGGTATACATGTACTATATGTAATAGTTGATTATTTCTCAGAATAAATTAATCTAATGCAAGAAACTTGAAACTAATTACAAAGCAAATTAAATCAGTCAAATCCAATCCAAACATAAAGAAATTGAATCAATCTTAACAAAACAGCATGAATCAAAATAACATAAAAGAAACTAAACTAAACTTGCATTAATGAAACCACACTTGCTTGAAATGAAATTAGGCTTGATTAAAATGAAAATCAAACTTGTTGAATTTAAAATCACACTTTCTTAAAATGAAAATCACACTTGCTGAATTGAAAATTACACTTGCTTAAAATGAAAATAAATGAAGTAACATAATTACACAATGTTACCAACATATACAAAAAATAAAAGAGGTGTAAAAATTGTGGTTGTTGGAGGCCCTCCACTCCTGAGCAAGCACACCAAACGATTATCAAATCTTGGAGATCAAAGCAGTAATAAGTATTCCATAAAATGAAGTTGGAGAAAATGTTCAAAGATATTACAACAATTCAACTTTCTTCTTCTCTATCCTCACTTTACAAATTACATTTTGGGGGAATTCTCAATGTTGGAACCCCTTTGTATGAAGGATGCAATCCTATTAATACAAAAATTTAAGATACGTAATCAATAAATATAGATCCTCAAATCTCTCCTAAATCCACATTTATCTCTTGTGGTTACAACTAATCACCAAAAAATATGAGATACAAATCCTCTCAAAATTCTCTCCTAGTTTTTATAGGAGACACATATCAAAACATCCATGATTCTTCTCCTTTGAATGTGCTTAGTCAATGATCCAAATATTCTACAAATATTACACAAATCTTCATGAGCTGGAATTGAAATTCGAATTTGTGGTTGAGTGGCCAAATAGGCTCTTTCTAGAATCTTCAAATAAGCCTACAATATCATAAACTCATACCACTTATATATATATGAAAACATGTTAATTTCCTAATATTGAATCATAAATTATCTTAAAATACTTAAAATAAATGACTTGGAAACTAATAATGATAAATCCATATGATCATGAAAATGGTTATTAATGTACAGTTATGGGGCTACAAAATATGGTAAAGGGTTACAAAATATGATAAAATGATGGAAATGAGGGTGAAATACGATGACATTTTGGAGGAACAACATAACTAACAACTAGAACCTAGGGGATGCCTCGAACATCAACTTAATAAAGGTAAAGGGACAAAGTATGTTGTTTGAGAACACAGCAATATCTCAATTTAATTGTCATTTTCAAGTTTTCTAAAGTATTTTATTAATTTCATTAAGATCATTTTTGTTTCTTAGACATGTTTTAACCATTTGATGATGGAAGGACACCAACTTCATAATGTCAAATTCAAAAGGCCAAACACCCCAAACACATGATGATGATGTTGTCCTTTTATACCCTTTAGACCAACTTTGTCATAAAGAGAGAGTGAGCAAAGAAAACTAAAAAATTTCACATTCTTTAGCACAAAAAGTGAGATAATAACCTTGATTTCACATCTGGCCGACACTTAAAATATTATGTTTGAGCCCTTAAACATATATAAAACATTTTATGTTGTAGTCCTACCATTGTCAAGGCTTACTATACCTCTTCCAAATATTCTTGCAGATCCATTGTCTCAAAAGGTCACATTTCCTCCTTTTTCTTCTTTTAGAGTAATAAATTTATTTTGATCTCTTGTCATGTGTTTAAAGCATTCACTATCAACATAGCATTGACTTTCATTGTTTCAAGAATACATAGCTAGTTTGTATTTTTTTAGTGATGGTTCTTCCTATTTTCTGAAAGCCTTCCAAAACCCTTCTCTTGATTTTGTAAGACAGTCTTGTTCCATATGTCCAAATTATTGCACCTGGAACACTCTTTTATGTACTTGGATAATGGAGCAAATGAATTATGATTTATGTTATTGTAGCCATCAATATATCTATTTTTTTTTGTCTACAAAATTATTTCTAGAGGTTTGATGAGAACCTCTTTCATAATCATATTTGGCAGAGAATTTACAATCTCACTTGATGTCCAAAATTATTGCATGAAAAAATAGTGACAAAGAAAAATAGTTTAATACTTGGTTGTGTGTAATTGCCTTGGTGAAGCAATTCTTCTGAAGTTGTTATGCTTTGGAGAAGATTCAATTCTTTGACAATAATTATCCCTTATTATATTTTTTCTTTCATTACAAATGGACCTTTTGAGAGCATCAATGTAGCTTCTTGGTGTAGAAGTTTTTCCAAACTCATCATAATTTATTTCCTTGCTTTTACTTGGATTGGAGCTTTCAAAATTTTCTCCAATTTTATTTTGCAGTGATTTAGGGTTGCATCTTCTTTGTATTGAATCTCACACACATAACCAAGACTTGTCTTTTCATATGGCGATCTTTGACTATTGAGAATGGTAGCCAAAGTTTGAGAGTTTTTCATGTTTCTATTGAGCTCATCTTTTTCTTTCCTTAATGAGACAACTTCTACTTCAAGCTTCTCGTAATTCTCTTCCTTTTTTGAGTTGATTATTCAATATTTATTCAGCTCTTTTTTCTTCCTCTTTTTTAGTCTTGAAGAGGATTATTTCCTCGAATAGTCTTTTGTTTTTCTCAATAAGGTTATTAATATCTTCTAATGCATTAATGAGTTCTGCTTCAAGATATACTATGCCATAAACATCTTCTTCTTTAGCTTTTTCCTTTTGTTCGTATAATTTGTCTATGTTGGGTTCTTCATTTTTGGCAAGGAATCTGATCTCTCCTATCATGATGAAAGTCATATTCATCTTTCTCCATAAAATCATTATTCTCTTTGGAGTAAAGACTTTTATTTTTCAAATATTTTCTTTTGAAGACCCCTTTTTTTGGGTTCTTCCTCATCATCACTATCTTCTCTGAAAGGAAAATTAATAGAAAATTATCCTATATTACCACAATTAAAAAAAAATAGAGTCAACTTAGATTTGAATGGGTCCTTTATTTAGTTTTTTGACTAATTGTGCCATTTCTGCATCAAATTCATCACATGAGAAATCACTAGACTTGCATTTTCGTGGCTTCTTTGATCCTTTAAATGTTGTTTCCTTATGTAATGAGTTTCCCGTGGTCATTTCATATGAAATGAGAATTAATTGAAGCTCATCCATTGTTATATTCTCCAAGCCCTTTAAATATTCTATGGCAAAGACTTTGGCATCAAAATGCAGAGGAAGAGACCTCCAAAATTTTTGAACAACTGTTATTTATTTAATTGTTTCACCAAGTCCTTCAACAGAATTAACCACTTCATCTACTCGAAGAAAGAGAGCAACAATATCTTCTTCATCATTCATTTTCAAGATTTCAAATTATCTTCGGCATGTATGAAGCTTTTCCTTATGGACTTTTCCATCTCCTTTGTATATAGTTTGAAGCTTGTTGCATATCTCTTTATTTGATTTGCAATGCATTACTTCAATGAATTTTGTTTTTGACATACCACTTAGAGTGGCATGCATTGATTTTGCATTCTATTCACTATCCCTTTTTGTAGCTTGATCTATTGGGGGAGTCTCTAGAGCTTTCTAGCTATTAAACATGATTTTATAAATGTTAAAGCCAAGAGATTTTATATAAGTTTTCATCCATACAGACTAGAATGCATAGTTTTATCCATCAAATATTGGAGATCTATTTGTAGAGAAACTATCCATAAGTGCTTCCTAGGATCTTCCTTCCAATGATTACCTATTCTTGAAGGCACCTGCTCTAATACCAATTGTTGGTAGGGTGAATTAATATCACACATTTTTAACTTCTTTTCACTTCAATAATTTCTAAACATAAATATCATCACATGATCAACCATTAACACATTGCTTGAACACATATATTAAAGTGGAAACCCAAACCAAGAAAAAACCACATGAATTCTTCTAACAATCTTCAAATTATTACAATGATATAAGAAACTACTTGTGAGGACACCAATCCTTGGTAATTTTCAACTAAACTATATTTCTTGGTTAGTATCCTAGAAATTAACTGCCACAAACTACTATCTTCTAGTTTTTAAAGGACTTATATTCATAGTGAAATTTCAAGAGAATATCCTAAAAAATCATCCTTTGTTTAGCCTTCTCAAAAATCTCCTCAACTCAAATTTTAGGAATGTTTAGAATTGATTTTAGGCCTACCACAAGGCTTGATTTTGGGCAAATTCAGGCCTACAACAAGGCTTGACTTCAATCCTGCTCCAAGACCAGGACTCGGTCTCCTAAAATTTCAAGTGCACTGCAACTCAATATGCTCCAATACTAGGACTCAACATCTTAAAAAATTAGCATGAAATTGTCCCCAAAACAATGCCAAAAGAACCTCCTACAACTCAAGTAGGGGAAATGCTTTCCTCTTCTTTAATTCCTTCACTTCGCTTCACCTTTCATCCCTTAGGTTGAGGAATGAACTTCAGATCTTCTTCCCTCTTCTCCAAGATAAGGACCAAATAAGTAGCTTGAGGTGTGAGTTTATATCTCCTCCACATGACCCTTATTTATTGTTCTTTTGAGGCACATAATATAGGGGCTAACATAAGGGCCGACTTACACAAATGGTAAGATATATATATTATATATGCATTAAATAATTCATTTCTTCTCAACTGTGAGGAGTTAGAAGCCATGCCACCTATCATTGGAAAGTATATGAGTATGACATTTGATTATGTAACTTTTAGTTCCATCTGGACTACCTTTGACATTAATAAAAACCTTTTTCAACACTTAGTATTTGAATTTATTGTTGATGACAATTCAAATATTATTATCTTAATGGAGGAAAGAACTAGTTGTTATCAATGAAACTTATAAAGCTCCTCCTCTTATTAAAGGTTGTTGACTTTGAGGTCATTTATGCTATGCAATAAGAATCTACCTTTGCAAAATACTCTCTCTTGTGTATTGGATTAATTCTTCTATGCTTTATTTTCCTAACTTTATCCTTGTGCTGCAGGTAAATTCTTAGTGTGGACACAAACAATTCTGCTAGCTTGAGAGAGTGGGTCTAACCACAAACAAAGAATCTATGTGTAGGTTTTAACCCCGTACAAAAATTACCTTCATACGAATTCTAAAATACATAAAATAAACATTGCGAGATCATAACACATAAACCACATATACACAAAGATTTTCCCCTGGATCCAAAAACCGAGACTACCAGCTTGATTTTTCATTATGTTCCTTTCAATTTTATAATACATATTTATACATGCTAAAGCATCCAATACCATGGACCGAAAACCATCGCGTCCAAAAAATATGTGCGAAAACCATGCACAAAACCATAGGTGGGTCCGCCCAACCTAACATAGGTTCCAAAACCAAAATTTTCTGGGGCGCTGCCCTGGACCCCATAGAGTGGGGTTACTTGACCCCCTCAAACCCCCTGTGAAACCACCCCCCCTCCCCCTCGCTACTCAATTTGGTGCAACGAAGGGGGGCCTCTGCCACCCTTCTAACCTCCCGGTTAACTATGTGGGCTTTTTGTGGAAAGAATATAACACAACCCAACACTATGGAAAATATCCTTATGCTAGAATCAATTAAGAGGGCTTACCTCTTAGAACATTATTCCAGTTGGTGATGATCCTGCTTCCTCACACCAACTATCTTCTGTTTCCTTCCTTCAAATACCTGAAACAAACAGACAACAACAACAACATATGTGATAGCCTACAATATTTTATTCAACCTACTTAATATGTCAAAGAACATTAAGCCATAAAGATGTAAAATGACACTTCATGTAGGAAATCAATCAATAGTTGCATTTATATAAATCAAAAAGAGATTACAACCAGTGCCTTGACATTGTTGGTCTCCTTCAACATATTAGAGTTCCCACACTTCTTCTAGCACTTCATGGATAGACCCAACAATGGAAGTTTTAAGGCATCTTTCCCTCTAGTCTCAAACCAAACCAAAATCACACTATTATCCCTCAAAAATACACTAGAAATCTAGAAGCTATAAATGACTTGCTGGTTATTCAAACTTGCTCCAAAACTCCAACTAGATTTTGCTTGGGAAAATAGAGGTTTTTATAGCTTGGATGGATGGGAGACGGTTCCTCTCATCATGGGAGAAGGTCTTATCTCTTGAGGTTGTTCCATCCTAATTGGGAAAAGGAGCCCAAACTGACTTCCTCAACTCTATCTGGCCCAA
The DNA here is from genome assembly GCA_000404065.3 of Pinus taeda. Classification (NCBI taxonomy): domain Eukaryota; kingdom Viridiplantae; phylum Streptophyta; class Pinopsida; order Pinales; family Pinaceae; genus Pinus; species Pinus taeda. The sequence continues at coordinate 14,199 of APFE031194682.1, read as the reverse complement.
CCATCTAGTAGACTTCCATTACAAAACTTCTAGATATGGAGGCTTCGACTCCTTATTTAAAAAACCTTCCAAAAGAGAATTGGTGTGATTGGAAAAGGGCTTAGTCAATCTGAATGGCATGAGGGTTAGTTTTAACCTCTGTAAATCAGTGCGAGGTTAGTAGTGTCGGTCTTGTAAACTGGGATAGAAGGAAGATTTTTGGGAAATGATGCAAAGGGGAATTATTCTGCTCATGAAGAGGGACATACTGGGAGTTTCTTCATGATGGGAAAGCATGTCGGGTACACTATATAGGTCCTCCAGGATCATAGACAGGGATTATAGGGACAATGACAAAATGTTGTGTAACAAATGCCCCCTAAAGCGTGAAAGCTGAACTAGAGTGAGGGATGAAATGCTTTACAAGTGGAAGCGGGGAAGTGGAGTCCATCATCAGAAAACCTGCAAGCAAGCATAAATACATATACATCATTGAAAAATCTGAATAATGATACATGAATTGTGGTATGGATGCAACCATCCAAAGAATGATCATGTAGATGGATCCAAGGCATGGGCGTAACCATTTAGTAGAAAGGATCATAACAAAACTAAGATATGGTCGCAACCATCCAATAATGAGAAGGATCACATATAATGACTCATGGTATGGTCACAACCATCCATCTGAAAGAGAGATGTATATCAACATGACCATGTCACGTCACCTTGCAACCTGGACTTGTGTAATCCTAGCCCAGGGTTTTGCGCTCCAAACGACCCGATCAAAGTATAAATCCTAACATGTGAATGAATGTGTTGAAGTCAAACATGCTAGGAAGTCACTTGATTACCGTTCAATGATGTGAACCATTAACAAGAGTGAGAGAAACCACTAATAATGACAATGGCTCTCAAGGTACTAGCAGAACATTTCACGAAATGTGAATAAAGGAACTGATGTCAAACACTCGTGAAATCACCAGATCGAAAGACAATGATGTGAACTTGTCATCAAGTGCGAAGAAATTTCCATTAGGGCATGCAAGCTCTAAGGTATTGGACGGGAGTCTCTCGGCCAACTCCTTGGATAATGAGCTAAAGTCTACAGGAGGCAACCGCATCGAAGGAGGGCCATGATGTATCCCACATCATCGACATGAGGCAAAGGGATGCGAATGATTTTAGATGATGCGGAGAATTAAGAGTAAGTGTAACTGTAGAAATAATGACTCTTGAACATATCGGTGATATGATTATGGAGTTTGGTAGATGTTGGATCCATAGGATCGGTGGTCATGATGATGTGGCAGAGATAAAATGGAAGGAAAAAATGAGCGGCCCAACCCAGAAAGGTCAAATCAAAAGGTTTCATGTTCAAGAGTGATCTGCTGACACGACTGATAGAATTTCCAAATTTCCCCCCACCATTTCTGGCAGGTACCCCAATTATTTTTTATCACAAACTTGAAGGGGATATCATATGCTTGCTCTGTAAGTTCATCCTTCGGACGAATCCGACCTAGTAAGTTTAATGAGCCCTAGGAAGGATAATCTCACGTTCATCATGGCGATGAATCCATTGTTGTTTAATGTTTTAACGAGTCCAACAAAGGGGTAACTCGATATCTTTTTCATGTTTAGAGAGTTTTAAAAAGACACGAAAAAAAACTCCACAAGGTCCCTTTTCGTACATTTGTGTCTCTCGAGCCCGAAAAGGTAGAAAACAATACTTAAGAGAACCGCTTGACCATGTCAACCAAGGAGTAACTTTTTCATAAATAGTTCATCCCAACCCAAAAAAGGGGTAAACGTATACTGGGTGAATGACGTTTATCAACCTTTATCGAGTTCAAAATGACAGGAGCTCGACAACCTTTTCATGTTTAAAGAGTCGGAAAAGAGATGAAAGCAGACCCCCCATTTTTACTCTCTTTAATGAGTTAAAAAGGGAAAAATACTTGGCAATATTTTCATCTTTACGAGTCAAAAAAGAGCTTAAAGGTGACTCGTCCAGAGGAACGAGTGGTATAAAGGGTAGCAACTGGTTTCGGCAATGGTGGAACTGCTCAAAACATCTAATGGTCAAGATGCTAGCTAATAAAACCACTCATTGTTGTGGTCCCTCAGGAAAGGAAAAACAACCAAGTGAAAACATATGATCGACCAAAGAGATTGTGGAAATGTTTAGTATACCTAGGGGGAATAGGATGGGGTACAGAGGGAGGTACCTAAGGGAATAATGTAATAATGGGATGGCCATAGTAATGAATAAAGTGGTTAATCCATATCATGTGAGGGACCACAAGTAGTTAGCAATAATGTAATAAGCCCATGGTATTAGATACATGGTATTGAGAGAACCATGGTAATGACCCATGGTATTGTATGTATGAGGCCTATATAGAGGTTAGAGACTCCCTATTGAGAGATGTCAAGGAATATTGTATGAACATGCATATAGCTTGTAGAGTGTTCTCCTTCCTTAAGGAGTGAATGTATGGTGTTGCCCTACCTTAAGGGTTTGATATTAATAAAGTGAAGCATTGCTATATTTAGATCTTGTTATTTCTCAGGTTTATTTCTATCTGAAATGATACCAATATACCCAATAACTGTAAATAAACACCAGAAATAACAAGATCTGAATAGATATAAATGATTCTTTATTGATCAAACCCTTGAGGTAGGGAAACACCATACAATTACTCCTTAAGGAAGGAGAACACTCCACAAGCCATATGCGTGTTCATACAATATTCCTTGACATCTCTTAATGGGGAGTCTCTAACCTCTATATAGAGCTCATACATACAATACCATGGGTCATTACCATGGTTCTCTCCATACCATCTATATAATATAATGGGCTTATTACATTATTGCTAGCTACTTGTGGTCCCTTACATGATACGGGTTAACCACTTAATTTATTACTATGGCCCATCCCATTATTACATTATTCCCTTGGGTACCTCCCTCTGTACCCCATACTATCCCCCCTAGGTATACTACATTCCACCCCCCTTAAACATGTTTCATCCCCGAAACATACAAAGGAGAACACTCCACAATCCATATGCCTATTCATACAATATTCCTTGACATCTCTCAATGGGGAGTCTCTAGCCTCTATATAGGCCTTATACATACAATACCATGGGTCATTACCTATTGAAAATAGTAACAAGAAATGCTAAAAATAGCATTGCTATAAATAGCATTTTAGGATATACTCCAACTCCGTTGGAAATAAAATAAAATAAAATAAAAATAAATAAATAAATAAATAAAAATGCTAAAATAGCTTTCAGATATATTCAATTTTAATTATTCCGAATTAAAATTGAGAATTAAAATTCGAATTTGGTCTTAGTAGCTGTTTGAAAAATATTAATTAGTTCATTTAGAGTTAAATTAGTTGGAGAAGAATCAAACATGAAGTCTATGTGAAGACATGCAACAATTTACCTTTGATTGAGGAAGTTACCTTAATTAAGGAGATAGGATATTTGTTTTGATTGAATTACTAGCTCGTTAATAAGTTAAGTCAATTAAATAGTTAAATAGTTGGAGGAACTATTGTGAGTTCAGTAGTTAATCATTATGCATGCAACTAGTGTTCTCCAGATAATTGAATATTCTCTCATAAATAACTCATGCATGTCAGTTCAGAGAAAGACCTAGTTGAGATTAAAGGAAGGGACATTGTACTATCAGTTGGAGGAATTTTCCTATAAAGGAAACTCATCCATGCAGAAGGAATCATCTCCTTCAAGATTGCACAGTTATTTCAGAGGTCAGTGTTGTGTGTGAGGTGAGAATCACATAGGTTCAGCTGGAGGACCCAGGAGAAACTGTGCAAGGAAATAGGAGGCTTGGAGGACTGAAGGAAGGCATATGTGTTGTCTATTATGCCTATGAGAAGTAGTGAGGGATTGTACTGAGAGTTGGATAGCTTGAGAGCTAAATATTTGTGTATTCTCGAGATATTTCCACTTGTATGATAATACAGATAGCAGGGTTTTTCGTTGAGGCTTTTCCCAAAGTATTCTTCTATGTTTCATGTGTATGATTTCTTCTTATTTGTTATATGTGTTCTGATTGATCTTGCTCAAATTGATTAAGCTTCCACAAAGTTTGATAGTAGAAGTATATCAAGTATTTTTCTTTAGTATATTGCATTATCAGGTGATCTACATTGAAATTTCTACATTACCATGGTTCCCTCAATACCATCTATCTAATACCATGGGCTTATTACATTATTACTAACTACATGTGGTCCCTTACATGATACGGGTTAACCACTTTATTTATTACTATGGCCCATCCCATTATTACATTATTCCCTTGGGTACCTCCCTCTATACCCCATATTATCCCGTCTAGGTATACTACACAATGGAATAAAATGACCAAGGCTCATCTAGCAGAAATCAACTGATTAAAATGGAAATCATGAGATGTAAATTGGGCATGGATTCATTCTTACACAAGCTTGAACCATGTGTAACTCTGCTTGGATTTAGTTTCATGTTTACACAAGATTGAAATGAAAAACTATGCTTGAGATAAGTTTGCATGCCCTCGACAAAATGACTCAATTTGAGGTACATGCCCCCCAAGCTTCATTTCATTCAGCTAGGTGGATGGAATGAAGGTTCACTTTCGAGATCCAGGAAAGACTCGACTAGGATTTTATGAGATCTTAATCAAAGACTCGATTTGGAAAAGGGAGTTGTTTCATTTTTTTAATGAGTTTGATACAGAAAAGAACTATCATTGTGGCCCTTCTTTTATTTTTTAACGAGGTTGAAATAGGAACAAACTATCCTCTGACATCTTAATTCATTTTTTAACAAACTTGCCACAAGACAAGGAACTATGCTCATCCCTTGTTTCATTTTTTAACGAGGTTAACGCAAGACCAAGAACTATCCTCATCACTCCTTGTTTCATTTTTTCATGAGGTTGACATAAGACCAGGAACTATCCTCACTCATTGTTTCATTTTTTTAATGAGGTTAACCCAAGACCAAGAATTATCCTCATCCCTTGTTTCATTTTTTAATGAGGTTAACACAAGACTAGGAACTATCCTCATGACTCCTTGTTTCATTTTTTAACGAGGTTGAGACAAGACCAAGAAATATCCTCACCCCTCTATTCATGACCCATAAGATAACATGGCTCCCAAGAGGTCTCACTAGAGAGAGGAACCACACTCTAGGAGGAATACATGTCATTTGGTACCAAAGACAGATCAGGTTCCAATGCCCCCAGTATATAATGTACAATACCATCTATGTGATCATTATCAAATGCATATATGGAACGGGTAGCCACATATTTGACCTGTGGCAGGGAATTTATTGCTTGAAAACAAGAGCCGATAGGGGACGATGGTTGCAAAGGAGGTGCCTGGTGACCAATGAACCACAGTTGATCAATAGTCATAATTCTTCCTTCCTGCTAAAAAAACCACATGGAAAAGTGAAGAAACAAGAGCTCCCATGACATAAACATAGTCGCGTCCAAGGAGAATATTGAAATCTAATGGACCTTGGACTACCATCACATATATAGAGACGGTCTTTCCTCCCAAAGTAATATGGTACTTCGGAAGGACCCCTAAGGGTTGACTGGTTCCTCTGTTGAAATCCAACAAATTCTAAGTGACAGGCACAAGCTGTGGGGAACCCAAAGCTTTCCAAGTAGCTGAAGACATGATGCTAATAGATGTGCCTTCATCTAATATAGTGCCATGTACTACCATATTATAGGTTTGTACTCTGATCTGGAAAGGAACATAAGTTGGGAGGCAAAAAGCAGTCAATGGACTCCAATTGAAAGAGATGACAAAACTACTTGGTGGGGGTATCATATGATTTCCCCCATGCCCTACAGGAATAGGAGAAGGAGTCTCCTAAAAATTGGGACGGGAGGGTCACTCTTTGATTCATGAGAATCTGAGGAGATGAAAAGAACATGAGCAATATTATCACTACTCTCTTCCAGAATAGAGTGAGCAACCGATGGCGGAACCAAGTCGGCACTCTTTTCGACCAATGGTTGGTTGAGAACAGACATAAGAGAGTCATGCTCAGGAAGAGCGAGATAGGTAAGATTTGAATGCAAGTCAATCTCTTTACCAACTCGGAGAGGGTTAGAAGAAAGTCTCTGATACCCAACATGAATTTGGGGTTGAGGAGTTGTAATGTTTTCCAAAACTTTGGAAGCTTTATCCATAAGAGGACAAAGGTGAAGAAGATGCTCTCCTTCACATAACCTATAGGGGAATCTAATCTTCCCTTTCTTCTTACCATCGCTAACCAAGGGTGCAACATCGACATGATCTCTAGAGGTCGATGGGGATGGTTGATCCAGATTTTGAGACAATACCTCTAAGAATCTGGGAATTCCAGGACAATCTCGAAGGAGATGGTCACCCTTACACAACTTACAAGTGAATTTGACCTTCCATAGTATATCAAAAGATTTTTTAATGGGAATTGCATTTAAATAGCTGCATGGTTGGCCCCTCGCTTATCTGACTTCTTCTTCTTATTCGTCTTCTTCTTCTTCTTCTTGGCCTCTTGATTACTAGATTTGAAACTTTCAATAGGCGAAGTAGAAGAGGAGGGTGAAGAAATGGGGGAAGAAGGCAAGGGGTCAACCTTAGAATCATTGTGATGTGATTCAAATGAAGGAGACGTTTAGATAGGAACTGGGATGCTCAAGACCACCGACGTCGAAAAAAACCAAACAGGTAGACCAATGGTTAACCTAGGAAGGAACAACGTCGCCAGATAAGGAGCACCAATGTTTCCAAAATAAGTAAAAGGACTAGGATTCCCATCCAAGGGGAATCCTTGACTGGCAGATACTGGAAATGTTGCCATTGGAATCGACCCTAAATAATTACTACGGAAGATAAATTTTACCAGGAATATTTCGTGGGAAGTTAATTTTAAAACACTGAAACAAAACTTTGCCTTTTCAACTTTTAAGAGTTGAGAAAAGGACAAAAGGTGACTCTAGTCACTTTCGAAATTAATGATATCGAAAGGACAAGTTCTCGATGATCTTTTAAATTTAAAGAGTCAAAAATACCAAAACGACTGCTCGAGATAACCTAAGGAAAAGGATTACCAGGTAACTGTGAACTGCAAAATACCTCCCGGTGAACCGCGAAGTACGGGCATGCAATCTTCCCGAATGTTGTGTTTGATGTATCACATTTTCAAGGCGACATACTTGGCTTCCTATGGATAAAGGATTGCAACCTAACGGGTTCCCCCTTTATATACGCGATGATACGGGGAGCACAAGTCTGTACTAGTTGTCTAATGCCAAAGCGAATGATAGCTGCTAGGTTTAAAGACGTCGGAACACATCTCTAGCCTAAAATTCTAAATGTAAGCATTAACTTTCAATGCTTCCTTAGGTAAATTCAATAGATTTTAACGATTAGTCTTCAATTGGGTTTCAATTACAAGGCCTTACCGTTGTCATCTAGAAAAACTCCTACATGCAGAAACATGAGAGAAGAGATCTTTCTTCGATGAAGTTTAACACTAATTGAGGTATAGAGAGCACACAATCAATGCAATAATCAAAGAATGAAAGCTTTCACTAATACATGTCCTAAATGTACTTAATATTCCCTCAACAACAAAAGAAGTTTCATTTCATTTCTGATGCTTATGATGATGCAATTCTAGCTTCTTAATGACACTACTAATGCAATATTTTCACTTAAGTAAACTAGAATGATGTTCTTGTTTTCAAAAACTGCAAAATTAATCTTTCACATAAAGCACTTTTAATGAAAATTTTCACAATTCTGAACAAACAAGCATCAACAAATCCAAAGCATGATATATGAAACTAAAAGCAACTTCTTCCCTAAATCGAACAAACCAAACACCCAAATGTTTCAATTGACAAACCAAGCAATGTAATCTATGCTCAGAAAGAGAAAAGACACACTCAAAATAAGAGAAAAAAGAGACTCTTTCACTCATTCAATTGAAAATGAAGCAATGAAGATGTTGCAACTGAAAGATGGATTAAATGAAGAAACAAATCAGAAACTTGAAATAATGAGTAAACAAAACAAATGAATGGTAATTGACCTAAATTCCCTAGGGTCATAGAAACCATCCAACAAACTCAAAAAATCAAGCAATGAAACTTCAAGCCAACCAATCAATCAAAACCAGCAAACAAATCATCCTAGTCACTTCTCGGTAGAAGAAGAGAGTTTGAGGGTCAAGGCACACTGGCATTGGAATGGGAGAAATTCTGATTTTTTCTTAACTCAAAGATCAGAGCGACTACCTAATTGACAACTAGCATTGGTCAGTATGATCGACATGACTGGGCAGACTACAACTAACACTGATGGGATGATCGACGCGACTGGCTAGGCTACAAGTAGCACTGATCGAGGGATTCAAAGAAAAAATAAAAAGGAACTACACACAGGGCCGGACTTAACACATAAAAGGGTGGGCTAAACCAAACAAGCACACAAACCAAGCTAATGAAGTTTTCCAGTCAGGGAGAACACAGGAAAAATGAGCTAAGAGGTAGAAATTAAGAGGGCAAGACACACTGGTTATGATCTAGAGGAAACCCTAACCCTCACCTACAAGAATCGGTGTGACTACCTAACTGACAACAAGAGCCAGAAGGGGGTCAGCGTGACTATTTTTGTGAAACTCAGTGATCAGCGTGACTATCAGAAAAATAAATGCACTGATGGAGGATTCAAGGAAAAGAATAAAAATTTCAACGGCTAAAACCAGACTTTCCACTATAAATTTGACGCTCAAAGTAGTAAACCAGGAAAGGCAAAGAGAACGAAAGGGAAATAGTGATACTAGAAAAGTTCACACAAAACTATAAAATGACAATCAATCAAACAAAAGGATTGGCTCCCTAGTGGAGTCGCCAATTTGTGGTGTAGGTAAATTCTCAGTGCGGACACAAACAATTCCTCTAGTCCGAGAGAGCGAGTCTAGCCAAAAAAAAAATCTATGGAAAATATCCTTAAGCTAGAATCAATTAAGAGGTCCTACCTCTTAGAACACTATTCCACTTGGTGATGATCTTTCTTCCTCACTCCAGCTATCTTCCATTTCCTTCCTTCGAATACCTAAAACAAGAAAACAACAACAACAACAAATGTGATAGCATACAATATTGTATTCAACCTACTTAATAGGTCAAGGAAAATTAATCCATAAATATGTATAATCACACTTCATGTAGGAAAGAAATCAATAGCTGCATCTATATAAATCAGAAAGAGATTACAACTGATGCCTTGACGTTGCTGGTCTCCTCCAACATATCGGAATTCCCACACTTCTGCTAGCACTTCATGGATAGCCCCAACAATGGAATTTTAAGGCCTCTTTCCCTCTAGTCTCAAACCAAACCAAAATCATGCTATTCTCCCTCAAACATACACTAGAAATCTACAAGCTATAGATGACTTGTTGGTTACTCAAACTTGCTCCAAAAGTTCAACTAGCTTTTGCTTGGGAAAAAGAGAGGTTCTTATAGCTTGGATGGATGGGAAATGGTTCCTCTCATCATGGGAGAAGGTATTATCTCTTGATCTTGTTCCATCCTAATGGGGGAAAGGAGCCCAAACTGACTTCCTCGGCCCTATTCGGCCCAACCATCTAGCAGACTTCCGTTATGAAGCTTCTATACATGGAAGCTTTGAATCCTTATTTAAAAAACCTTCCAAAAGAGGATCAGTGTGATTGGAAAAGGGCTTAGTCAATTCGAACGGTGTGAGGGTTAGTTTTAACCTCTGTAAATCAGCGCGAGGAGAAAAATGGTTAGTAGCGCTAGTCTTGTAAACTGGGATAGAAGGAAGATTTTTGGGAAATGATGCAAAGGGGAATTATTTTGATCATGAAGAAGGACATACTGGGAGTTTCTTCATGATGGAAAAGCATGTTGGGTACACTGTAGAGGTCCTCCAAGATCGTAGATGGGGAGTACATGGAAAATGACAAAATGTTGTGTAGAATTGAGGCTTCTATGATCCATCATAGTTATAAGAGAGGCTTCGGCGTAGATCACATGAAATAGACTTTTGTCGACGCATTTCGAACCAACTAGTGTGGTTCATCGTCAGGACAAGTTGAAGAAACAGATCAGGCCTAGCATGTTAAATAGACAGCGCAGAGACTCCAACAGCTACCTAACGGCTAAGTTTGACTCTAGGACCCACGCCAAAATTATATTTAATTTTATTATTATTTTTACAATATTATATTATTCTATTTCTAGAAAAAAGAGAGGATAGGTACATTTACTAACTAATCGAAAGTAATTATCAATAAAACAATACCGATGGTTAATTTAAATGGTTATTATTAAATTATTTATTGTTTGTATGATTTCCAATATATAAATAAATATATATTTTATATTCATTTATTAATATCTTGATTAAGTATATAAATGAGTTATTTATTGATGGTATGTTAATGAACTTATTAACTTTACTAATTATTAATACCATTCTTAAGGGTTAGTTGGAAAAATATTTAATTATTAATACAATAATATTAATTGTTATTTTAAAGATTTAATTATTGTTAGAATGATTTCATTTACATAAATAAATATATAATCTAAATTCATTTATTAATTAAAGGTAAGTTAATATGCTTACAAAATTATTAAATTTACTAATTCTTAATATTATTATTAAAAGATAAAAAAGAGGAAATTATTAATTTATTCGAGAGATAATAAAATATATATATATAGATATATATTATTTTAATAATGTTAAAAAGAGATCAAATTGTCTAGAAAAGCTATATTCCTTAGAATAAATAGTTGAAAATAAGTAACTAAAAAGAAGAAATCACAAATAAAATATCAATAACTGTAATACAAATTGCCCTAAGAATATATCATAGTCTAGATACATTATTAATAACATAATGAGTTAAATAAATAATTACCATAAAAGGGTAAAGGACCTTCGTTAGACTGGATTAATACCTTTGATCTTTTAATGAACATAATCACAATTAAATACACGAGGAACCCACTAACTAGGAGAGAACATAAAGCAGCGAGCGATATATAAATACTCGAAAAGATTAAATAAAAGCCCCCAGGATGTCCAAAGGGGCGAGGGGGGGAGGAAGAAACCCTAGGACAAGATGGCAGGGCTCCAATTTCTACTAACCTTCCAACCATCATCTTTGTTGAGGTTATTGGGTCTATGCTCAATTTCAATAGCTTCCCTTAACTTGCGATGATGGAACCGATCAACTCTGGCAATGACCTTAGCCTCCTCAATACAGACATGGTGCTTAGTCTTTTCCACGTGCTCAGCTAAGGCTGAGGACTTTGTTCTACCATGCCTTAGGTCTGCTACATGCTCGCAAATTCTTTGCTGTATGGAGCGCCCCGTTTCCCCTATATAGGGTGTCCCACATGAGCAAGGAATCAAATACACGCCCTTCATGTCTTTGGGGTTAACAGGATCCTTCACCGACCTCAGGGAATTACGAATGGTTCGGAGGGGTCTGAAGGTTGAGGGAATGTCAAACTTTCTAAGGATCCGAGCAATTTTGTCAGTGGTCCCTTGGATATAGGAAAGATGGACACCTGGATTGCGTTCCTTCGGCTCTTTTTTAGAAAACGCATTTTTAGAAGCCTTATGGAACGCCTTCAGACCTAGGTGCCTACTATATCCATTTTCCACAAAGACATCAAGGAGGTGGGATCTCTCTCTGTCCAGGCTATCTTTATCTGAAATCCTGAGGGCACGCGTGGCCAGGGTGTTAAGAACCCCCATCTTCTGAGCTGGGAAATGATGGGAATCAGCGCGAAGATACTGCTCAGTGTGAGTTTTCTTTCGGAACACCGCGTGGGAGAGAGAGCCGTCCTTCTTCCTCGAAATGAGAATATCTAGGAATGGGAGGCTGCCATTGACCTCTTTTTCCATGGTGAACTTAATAGCTGGGGACTGGCCGTTGAGGTGATCTAGGAAACGATCCAGCTCCTCATGGCCATGGGGCCAGATGACATTAGTGTCATCTACATACCTTTTCCACAGCTTAGGAGGGAGACGAGCCGAGGCAAGAGCCTTGGCTTCGAAATCTTCCATAAAAAGATTCGCCACGATCGTTAGCCGTTAGGTAGCTGTTGGAGTCTCTGTGCTGTCTATTTAACATGCTAGGCCTGATCTGTTTCTTCAACTTGTCCTAACGATGAACCACACTAGTTGGTTCGAAACGCGTCGACAAAAGTCTATTTCATGTGATCTACGCCGAAGCCTCTCTTATAATTATCACATTGTAGATAGCACACCCTTTATATTTCCTATTTCCACCATGATCCATAAATTGTCATGGATATTCCACTAGACAATTTGTCACAACAAATCTGATAATATTATATTAAAAATTGGAGATTCTACACTATTACAGTTTTATTTAATTTCTAGATCTGTAAAATTAATTGTAATTAGTGCATGCAGGTAAACGTAATTCAAGCGGAAAAGTAGAGAATGAAAAAATAATCTCACACACACATAATACACAAGATATTCTCTCTGGGAAACCCTTTCGGGGAAAAATCCAGGTGGAAGGTGAGGTTGCTTCGCTCTCTTTCTCTGTCTGGAAATATGGTTGCAGATACAAAGAAGAAATATTTGTGGCCCATGGGATGCTATAGTGCATAGATACTCTTTGTGTGCTCTACCTCCTATCTCTCCTAGCTATCTTTGTTGAACTATGGAACAAAATGCTCTCAAAAGAATGGAATGCCTCTTCCTCCTTGTGGCCCGGTTATAATAGCCTGATAGCCTACTAGTGGTTAAGTTTGACTACATCAACTCTTAACAAGAGTTAAAAAATAGACTCTTCTAGAGTCTTTTACATCAAAAACACGTGGCTAGCCCCTTTTCCATGAATAATGGGGGCTGATGCGGCATCCTCCTGAACTATAGTTGTGAAAACAGGAAGGTAAACTTTTGAGTGGCATAAATTTGCATATGGACTCTGATTGACTCGATTCTTGCACTGTTGGAAATATGTGTGTGTGTAGAATAGAATGGAAAGGTGATCAACATAAAAAGAAATACCCCCAAAAAAATGTTATTTGATGCCTCAAAATGCTACCAGAAGATTTCAGACCCAGTTTCACCAAATTGGGTCCCATCGGTAAAAACGGCCTTGTGAAATGATTCCTCCACTTTTTCCACTCCAAATGCATCGAGATGGATGAAAAACAACATAATGATCCAATTCGGATCACACCTCCCCATTTTGGGAGCCGTTTGGTCCCCAAAATATTTTATTGAATGAGGTGAGAAAATTTTTCCTCCACCTTCTCTCTGGTGTACCATTTAGCTTTGCCTGGAAGTTTTCCCTTCAACCCAATCTGCCAAAAGTCTTGTTTCCCTTGTCTTGTATTTCTATACCTCTTTTGAAAAATTGTATCTTTTGCCAAATTTTCCTGAGCATTTGGTGCTAAATCATCCACAGAAGGTAGGACTTATTCCTCTTCTTGGTCTAGCATGGAAGGCTCATAGAGTTTCATATGGTGGTAAATTGAGTCAATAGGCATTATCACCCACCTTTTATAGTATCTCAAAGGGACCATGCCTTAGAGCCTTGATTTTCTTACAAGACCCCTGCAGCCTCTCCTTGTTCAATTGTAGCCATACTATCTCTCCCACCTTGAATGATTTCTCTATTCTGTGTTGATCATGCCTGACCTTATACTTCACCTGCAACTTCTGTAGTGTTTCATGTACCTATAGATGAATCTTCCTTATCTTCTCTGTAAAATTTTCAGACCTCAAAGCATCTCCTGTAAGGTCTTCATTCACTCCTCCTTCCTGCCCACATGCAATATCCAAAGATGAAGGTGCAAAATATCCAAAACAAGTTTCAAATGGGGACTTTCCTATAGAAGTGTGGACTGCTATGTTATAAGAATTTTGTATATATACCAGATTTTCATCCCAGGTCTTCAGATTCTTCTTGTTGTAAGCCCTTAGAAGTTGCACCAAATTCATGATGACTACTTCTGTCTACCCATCTTTCTATGGATGGAATGCTATAGGTCTCTTCATCTTCGTATCCATATTCTCGAACAATGTAGTCCATAATGCACTAGGAAATCTTGTATCCCTGTCTAAAATGATGCTCCTTTGTA